>JAWWLY010000060.1:527200-543101 GCA_035041215.1 Gymnopithys bicolor
GGAGGAGCAGCCTCCTGGCACAGCTCCCACCAAAGCTCCCTGCCACTCACCGTGTTGTAGTTCCAGATGGTTTTCCATGACAAGTCCTTGCTGTGTTGTTCAATAATTGCCACACGTGTTTGACTTTTGATCTTCACTGTTTGTGCAATGCCGGTGACAGAGATCTGGGTTTTTTCACCCCAGATGACTTCTTGTTGTCCATTCGTCTGCTGGTACTAGGAAATGAAAGTAAAGACATCTAGATTGGCAGATTAGGCATTGACTTCCCCAAAGCCTTAGACAAATCCCTGATAGAACAGGATAAGTTTTGCCCCCAGGCAGTGCCAGCAGTATCCTCAGGATTTTCAAAATGGACAAAAGATCAAGTCTGTGACATTGGGCTGTGGCCCCAGGAATTCTTTTCTGGATTCACTGAATAGTTGCTGCACCTTACAGCTGTCATGGGGTGCCTTCTGAGTTTCTTGTCTGACAGGAGGTTTCACTTTTCTCTGCTCTAAAATTGTGGTGAGAGAATCAAGGAGATGTCCCAAAGCAGAGATATGGAAACAGCAGCCAGGCAAGTGGAAATGTGTCACTGTACTCACATATTCGCCAAGCACTGGAGTCAGGATGAGTCCCAGAAGGACTGCAGCCAAAATCTGAAATGAAAACAAATAAAAAGGTGTAACTAATGGTCTGGCTGATGAGTCTGGTCATGAGAATCCTCGTGCCCGTTTCCTGATCTGCTGCTTAAGGTTCTTCCTTGGGTCCTCTTTTGCTTCAGTACTGGCACTGCAGCAGTGCCCTAAAGAGAGTCCCCCCTGTTCTCCCCCACAGTGCTGCAAACCAGACACCTCCCACAGCTGCTGTTCCAAGACCTGAATCCCAAGTTCCTTCTGAGTCCTGGACAGGCACACACAGGGGTTTCACCAGAGTCAGGAGAAGCTTCCCCATTTCTTGTGCTCTGCCATTCCAGGGAAGGGGTTGGTCCATCAATGCAGTGCTCCAGTTTGCACAAGCATTGACAAAAATGGACATGGATTGGGATTCTGTATTCTGAATAAACTGTGAAAAGCCCCTTCCTTCCTCAGCTGGTTTGGGTAATTCCTCACTCTGGAGGAGGAAAAGGTCCCCAGAGAAAGCCCTTGTGCTCTGGCCAGGCAGAGGCCCTTCTGAGAGAGAGAAAGGCAATGGGATTGAAGCAAAGGTTTGGTTACTAAGGCAGAAAAGCTGGATACTCACAGAGCCCTTCATGCTGACTGCAGAGCTGATGCTCCTGCAGGTAGAACGAGCAGCGTGACCCTCCCACCTTATATGTGGTTTCAGGATTCGCTCTGGAAGGGCCCCGTGTTGTAATAAAATTATTTTGTCATTTGTTTCCCAGCCACTTGTCACTGAAAATTATTTCCTGCTGTAACTACTTGACAAACATGGGGACTGTACTTGTGCACATTTTGACCTGCTGAAGTCTGATATTATCAGATGGGAACCCGTTTGCAGTGAAAAATTAAATAAGTTTATAGCATTTTCCTGACATGTACTAATTACTTTGGAAAATTCACTTGAAACTTAAGACCGGAGATATCCTGGGGTTTAAACAAGCACCTAAAAAGATTTGCATTAGGTAAAATAAGTGAAAGCCTTGGCACCTTCCAAAACCATACTCTGTGTTATCAGGTAACCACAGTGGTTGGGGCTGGGGCATCAGTGGACTTGGCAGAGCAGCCCTGGCACATTCCTGCCTTTCCAGCTTTTCTAATTTACAATTGTTGACGTGTTTTTCCCCCTCAGTGCATGAAGGCAAAGCAGTTTTGCTGCCACGTTGTCCTCTGCTGTTGGAATGCTCTTGGAGAAGGTGTTGCCCCTTCCAGAAGCACCTGTGCCCTGCTGGTCCCTGCACAGAGAGCTGGGAGGCTCTGGCTGGAGCCTGGCAGGGGGTACCCCTGTCTGCCACTCTGGGCAGGAGTTTCTGCACCACAGACCCTGCTCAGATCACACCAAACTGCCTTGGGGCGTGTGGGGTCATCATGGGTGACAGTCCCACCCATGGTCTGCAGGGACTCAACAGCCCCCAGAGAGACATTCCCAGTGACTCCCAGTAGGATAAGAGGACTGTGCCTGTGAGATTGATGCAGTTGGACCTTATATATTTGTATGTGTATGTATATATTTTTATATATATTTGTAAATTTTTGTATAGCTGTAGAGCTCCTCATATTTGATGTAGCAACCAGCAGTTTGTACCTTTGTGCCACATCTCTGTGTTAGGGGTGAGATAGAAACTGGAACACCATGCCTGGGACACGTGCCCCAGGAGTAGCAGCACATATTAGAGGCAAAATAAGATACCATTTCAGTCCAAGCAACAGAAGACCTTGGAGAAGCTCCAAAGAAGGGAATGGGATGTGAAGATGATCGTGGTGAGGAAGTAAAGGGTCTTGAGACCCCAGACTCAATTCCAAGGAGCTGTGTCAAGGGGCAGATCTAGAGGAGGGCAATTTTGGGGTTGGATATAACCTTTAGTTAGGGTAATTAAGGAGTGTTATAAAATTAGCAGCCCCCCCATGCAGTGTGTGTGTCTGCAAACCTTGAGCACCTGCAAAGCCTCTCAGTAAAGAGCTGCTCTCCACCTCTCCCAGATAAAACTGTCTCCAAAAGTTTTCCTCAGTTTTAGGCAACATGATCTGGAGGAAAATCCAGTGCAAAGCTGCAAAAGAACAGGAGAGTCTCTCCAGAAGCCCCAGGCAAGTGGGGCAGGAACTTCTCTTTAAATCCTCCAGCCACACAGTTGCTTTTCTTTGGAGGTGCTAAAATATTCTTGGGTGCAGCTTTGCTTTGGTTTTAAGGTCAGTTGACTCTTAGAGACCCCTAAAGCCTTTTCCTGGACAGACCAGGCTGCTGCTTCCCTTTCTTTGGAGTAACCCTTGGCTGTTCCTGAGTGGGTGAAGTGGTTCTTAGAGCATCTCCCTTCAAAGGAAAGGGCCTCTGAGCAAGGAGGGAAGGTGAAGATCTGCTGTTTCCCACCCAGACTGAATTACTGGCATTTTAGATGAACAAACTAAGCCCAGCCTTTTTGCCTTACTTTTGGCCTAACTAGGATTTGACCCTTTCAAATTCCCACTGTCAGTTGGTGAGGGGAGGCCTCTTTGCTTCCTGTGTTAAGCCTTTATGAAACATTCTTAAGTAACTTCTGTTTTCAGCTCCAGACTGCAATGAATACACTTCTTAATTCTGTTAATTGTACCTTGATTGGTTGCTGGGAGCACTAAAGTATCTGTCTATTTGCCACTGGCCGTGTTACTTCACCATCAGTGGAGAATAATTGCTCAAGGCTGCACGTGAGATCCTCCTGGGAAATCACACAGGATGAGGTTTAAATGCCAAAACTGGGATTTTGCACTAATATAAGTTTAACAACTTGTCCTTGGAATGACTTCTGCTTTTTTAAAGGGTTTGTAAAAACACAGCACAGACCAGTGTATGTTGGTGATTAATTTTACTGAGATCCCACAGGCTCCACACGGAGCAGGAGAGAGACAGATAAAAGATTGAAAGTATGATCAGGAGGAGATTATCAAGGAGAAAAGTCTTGCTTATGGATACACAATTCTATGGATTTTCTTCCACAAACTTTGTCGGGAACAGACAGACAGTCCTGACTTTCAATCATGAAACACGTCGTTCCAAGAAGTTGGATCCTGAGAAGTTGGATCCTGAAAGAAAAGGGGCAAATTATTAGATTTGCACTGAGAAAATAAGAAAGCAGCTGAAATGCTTCCAGCTGGTTCCAGCTAAAGAATTCAGACTTATGTCAAGAGCTGGAGCCCAGAACCTTCCCCAAAAGGTCTGGTCTCCAGGTCATCACACACAGAAGAGGGACAGACTTACGTGTGTATCCACTGATGTCTGAAAAGTCATGGAAAACCAAAGGATGTTCACACTTGACTTGCTCACCTTTGCTTGAGTGATTTTTGCCAACCTGCCTTGGTTTTGGAGCACCAGGGCTGTCGGGTCAGACTCACCAGGGGCTGGGTAGGCCAGGTAGGAGGGAATTCCTCTGCACAGAGCCTGGATGCGTTTTCCAAAGGGGCTCAGGCTTTGGAGTCTGAGCCTGGAGATGATGAAGCGACTGTCTCTGGGTGGCAGAGGGTGGGGCCCAGGGCCCTGAGCACCAAGGAGACAAACCCCAAAAACAGCATTTAGGGAAAGCAAGAATGCAGTTTGGAATGTGAGGAGGAAGGGATGGAGGGCAGCCCTGGGAGAGGACTTGGGGGGTGAGAGGATGGATATGGCCCATCAATGTGCACTCCCAGCCCAGAGACCCTCCATGTCCTGGGATGATCCCACAGCGTGGGCAGCACATGGGGGGGATTCTGCCCCTCTGCCCCCTCAGGTGAGACCCCACCTGCAGAGCTGCCTCCAGCTCCAGGGACATGGAGCTGCTGGAGCGAGTCCAGACGAGGCCCCAGGATGCTCAGAAGGAGGGAGACACTGCTCTGAGGAAAGGCTGGGAGAGCTGGGATGGATCAGCCTGGAGAGAGGGCTCCAGGGGGACCCAACTGTGGCTTTCCAGGATCTAAAGGGAGCCCACAAAAAACACAGCAAGAGGTGATTTCCAAGGGCCTGGAGTGCCAGGACAAGGGGAATGGCTTCCCACTGCCAGAGGGCAGGGATAGATGGGATGTTGGGAAGGAATTGCTGGCTGTGAGGGTGGGGAGGGGCTGGGCTGGGATTCCCAGAGAATCCCCTATGGCTGCCCCATCCCTGGGAGTGTCCAAGGCCAGGCTGGAGCCCCCTGGGACAGTGGGAGGTGTCCCTGCCCAGGGCAGGGGGTGGCACTGGATGGGCTTTGAGGTCCCTCCATCCCAACCCATTCCATGGTTCCAGGCCCCCTGGCTCTCTGAGCCTTTGCTCCCAGGGCTGCCCCATTGCCCCCACCTGCCCCACACTGTCATAACGTGGGTGCAAACCCCAGATCAGCCCTGGGGACTCAGCAAGAATTTTTGGCTGTGAGGTTAGGGAGGGGCTGGGATGGGATTCCCAGAGAAGCTGTGGCTGCCCCATCCCTGGGAGTGTCCAAGGCCAGGCTGGTCAGGAATGAGGCTTATTCATGGACAGTGCAACTTGTGAGAGAACTTTGAGAATGACTCAGCTGGTTCCCTTCAGCTCTTGAGGTCTTTTCTCCTTTGCTTGGAGGAACAGGCAATTGAGTGACCCTTCACACACCACTCCCACCCACCATCCTACCGTGTCTCCTTGAGGGGGTGTGGAAAACTGTTTGCCAAGCCAAATCCTCCTGCTTGTTGAAGCAATGATGCAGCTGTTCCTTGAAAACACCTTGGTTGCAACGTAGCCCTGTTAGAATTAAACAGAAAATCCCATTTCGGTGCAAACAATACCCAGGGAAGGAGAAGTGGGTTGTTAGAGAGAGGCACTGGTCAAAGGAAAGGCTTTGTACAGTGCAAGCAGCCACAGGGAAAGAAAAATATTGATCCTTTCAATGATATTGTTGAGGTAAATGTGTCATGGAGGGACTTTGGTGAAAGGCAAAGTGCCCCCTCCAGTAATGCCACGTCTGTGGTGTGTTTGAGGCAGGTGAGGGAATTCTCTGCTGAAGCAGAACCAGCCCCGTGGCTGCAGGAGCACCTTTTCAAAGTCTCCCCTAAAATGTGGGGAAGTTTTCTTGAAGTTTTTCATAATCCTTTTGTCTCTTGCCCATTTTCTTGAGCCATAGTGGCAGCCACTTACAGTCTTGAAGTCCCAGACAGTTTTCCAGCCTTCAGAGTCCTCCTTTGGGTCAGTGCTGACCCTGCTGTCAGTGTGGTTTGAGTTTGCACTGTGGTGCTCATCCTCAGTGTTCTGGTTTTTGGGAGAGATTAAAGGAGGTAAGAATTTGGCTTTGGGGATTCCCAGGAGTGTTTCACTCAATAAAGCAACAGCTCTCATAGATGTGTTTGGGAAACTGTTCTTTTGGAGATTATAAAAAGGGGAGAGAATTTCTGACCTCAGAATGAAGAGTGGAAAGCCCTTTAGTTCCTAAGCAAGTAAAATAATTCCCTGTTGCTGTTTCCCCAGGAGGAGTCTGCAGTCTCCAGATTGCTCACAGGATCCCACTGGGGTTTGTGGTCAGACCATTCATGCTCAGATTTATTCCTGTCCACACCTTTACCTGCAGGGGGTTTGCTCACCTCAGGACAGACTTTCCTGATCTCTGTATGGGAACTGCTTTTTTCCCTTGGTGTATCAAGCACATTAGTATTTCCCTTGGTATATAATAATAAAAAAGTGTGATTTTCTTCTGAGTAGCCCACTCAAAAATGCAGCTTCACTCTCAGAAATGTATTAATCAGAGGCAACAGCCAAGGCCATTAATTAATTCTTGTGGCAGCAGAGAGGAGCTGAGTGTAGCTCTGTCCTTACCTCGTTGGCAAGAGCTGGAGCCAGGAAAATTCCAAGGAGAGAAGCAACCACAACCTGGAACGAGCGTTTCAAATTCACAACATTTGAACCTTGTGCTGCTCATCTTGCATCAGATTATTTACTGACTTTAAATAATCTGGATTTCTGTTTAACTCTGTGTGACTTTCTGCTGGGGGGTCTGTCTGAATAAACTAAATATGCAGGAGAATTTTTTGTTGATGAGTTTCCATGAGACCCTCATGCACAGAAACTGCCTTTAACCCCAGAGGGCACCTTGGTAGGAAGGTAAATTTAAACACAGTGGGTTCTAAACCTTGCCCAGCCCCAGTCCAGTAAACACCTCCAAAAGAGGTGTCCTGAAATAATTTCTTGGAAAAGTAGCTTTTCCCCTTGAGCTTTTGATTTCAGACATGGAGCAGATCCATGAAATGTCCATGTGCACCTGCTGTGAGGAGCTGGAATGGGGGTGCCCAGCCCAGCTCTGTACTCAGAGAGCAGCAGCAGCAGGACCTGAGCACCCTCTCACTGATCTCACCCTCCAAACACAGGGCTGATAGTCTAAGGGTTGGCTCCAGTCTCTCTGTTCAGATCAATGTGACATCAAATGTTTGCATCTCCTTTATAAAATCACAGTTTCAGTGACTCATGTGCTTGTTATTGTCCAAACTGCTGCTGAAATATTTTGGAGAGATTTAATGCTGTTGTGATGATAATTTTTTTGTGATAACTATTGTGTACAATTATTTTCTTTGAGACAATCCCTAGAATATTGAACCAGTCCCAGATTTCATCTCCTTCAAGGGAGAACCTGGATGAGAAAGATCCAAGTGTGGCTCAGAATATTTCCCACTGACACTTGGGAATTTCTCCTGCCCAGTTCCACCATCCTGCACGTGGAGTCTCTCTTGGTTCTTCTCCTGCCTCCTCAGCACAGCTGTGCCCTCACTTTGTGGAACCTGCCGAGACCGTTGACTTGGCTCTGAGTTGTGACGGAGAGAACCTTGTCCTTGGGATGTCCCAAGGGTGTGTCACCCCTGGCACAGAGCGCTCCTCTCTCTCACTTCTGAGGAGGCATTTGGAGTCACATCCCTGCCAAAAGGGACATTTCACCCCTGCAGTCCCCACCCCTTTGGCTTTTTCTCCCTGTGATCCCTGCACAAATCACTAAGAGCTCACTCAGTGCCAAGAAAGACTCAAACCCATTCAAAACTGTCCAACCTTAAGAGTTTTATGGAAAAGTGATTCGTCTACTTACAGCGAACTTCATTTTGATGGTAGGCCAGGCAAGCTCTGCTGGTAATTGATGTGTACTCTTAGTTTTTATACATAATAGCCCAAAGTTAAGTGTGGCAATGGGTTTACCTTACTGGCAGGTGCCCTGTGTTCACAGAGTGGTGACGGGTTTCCTGGGGAAGTGCTCTGATAAGGGCGGGCTTTGATAGCAGCCTGATTGGATTCATTGCTACAGGGAGATGAAAGAAAACTTGTCCTGGTAAGTCCAAAGTATTTAACAGTAACTTTAAATGGAAAAAATTAATAATCAGAAGCAAAGCACAGATTCCCAGTAAACTTGTACTGACTACGTGGCGAAGGTCTCAGCCTGAAGCTGCACCTGTAACCAAACCCACCATTCAAACCAAGGCAGGGCTAATGTGGTGGTGTGAAAACGGTGTGAAAAGTGTTAAGTCAGGCCATGGAGATCATGAGGGTCACAGAAATTCCTGAGTTCTGTTGGGGATGTTCCTTTCTGAGCTTTTTCAGTCCAGATCTGCTTTGTGGTCAACCCACTGTCCTCAAAGAGCCTCTTCATGGCAGGAGCACCTGGTTATGGACCAAGGGCTGAGCTGAGAAAGGGACCATAAACTGAAGGTGGCAGAACATGTAAGGGAGGGCATTTTATGTCAACTGTTATTTGGGAAGCAGGTTTCAATATTTCTCTGCATTTGATAATGATATACAGAGCCAAAGTGTCACAATGCCTGAACTCCACAGACAGTTCTCAATTGAGCTTTTTAGGGGCTTTCAGAGGCTCCAACCTCTATTGTTAAATAAATCACTTGACTGCATCTCATTTTAGGGGTTTTCTGGTAGTTTATTTCTTGGTCCTCCCTGTCATGAGTTACAGTTACCGGATAGTCAAGGAAAAAAAGGAAGAAGAAGGAGTAACTGTGTTTACATTAACAGATTTTTAACTCTTCCTGTGCAGGAATATACAAGTTATAGGAGGGACCACATGCAGAACTCATTTTTCCCACAGTTACACACAATCTTAAAACCTACACACACCCTGCAGACCATCCAACATCACACAGCTACAGCTAATCATTCAGTAATATGTCTCACAAAATTGCTGGATCCAAGCAGTCCTATTTATCATATTTTTAACTTTATAAAAGAGCCCTTTTGATGTTACTCCACGGGGCTTTTGCAGGTTTCTTTTCTTGCTTCTGCACCAGCTCAAGGTCTCCAGACATTCTTATCTTAGAAGCTGGCACCTGGAAATTTGTCTTTGCTTTGCTGGCCTGAAAATGTGTGAATCCCAACAGCAAAGCCTCTGGAAATCCCACTAATTGAGTCAGGACAGGCACAGGAAACTGAGCTGTGCAATCCTGATCCCTGCAGTGTCATCAGCAATGAGTTGGGAGCAGCTTTGCCCGTGCCCTCCAACAACCAGAGCCAGCCTGGCCATGGCAGGGACGTGTCCACTTGGAACCCGGAGCCTGCACATCTTCCATCAGCCCCTGAGAGCTTGAGTAGTTCTATGGCAAGTGCACAGCTCGAGCCCTGGGCATGAAGCTTGGCTTACACAACTAATGGGAGCAGTGGAATAGCCAGGAAAAAGGGCAGGAAATGGGGCTTTGACTGGGTAACACCCTCACCTTTTCCCAAAGAAACTCATCTCTGTCTCCTCTTTCGAGCTCTGCCCAAGCCATTCTGTTCCCACAGGAAATTCTTGTACCACTGGGCACAAACTCCCAATGCCAGGAGCGGTTCCAGCTTTTTCACCCTCTCCTCAAATTAGTGTTTCATTCTGGGCACACACTGATGTCTTCATGTGGGTGTTTTGCTTCTCCCTGTCCAGCAGAACTCCTGAAATTATTCCTAATTTCATCCTCAAAGCTTGAGCTTGACTTATTTTTTAACTATTGAATGTTATTAATTCTGCTTGACTTGTCCTTGAGCCACAGAATTTTCTAGGCAATGTCACCCCACCTTTATCTAGAGCTTGGCCCACCCGAGTTCAAATGGGAGCAGGGAGAGCTTGGTTGGTTTTTTGAGGTGTTGCTTCACTCTTTGCTTTTCTCCCACTACCTCCTCACTCCCTGATAAAGTCAATATTTATGAAAAGTACCTGGATAAAAGCCCTGTGAGTCACCAGGAGAGTTTATTGTGGTCGTACAATCTCCCCTGGACTTGATTGGATCCTACTCCTTTGTTAAAATTCTTGTTTGTCACTTAGACTTGAACTGCAATGGTGGAATTAATTATTCTTTTCACTTGATGTTCAAGGTTCTTTGGTTCCAATGATTTCTAGTGGGTCACAGCATCACATAATGGGTCAAATTCTTTTGGCAATTACACAGATTAAGAGTAATTCTGTAGCTTAAGGATTTTTCATCAGGGTGAAGTAAAATGCTTATGAAAATATTTGGCCTTAGAAAAATAACAGAGAAATGAATCTTCCTGTGGTGACAAACCTTGTTGTGCTATGACACCCCATCACATGTTCTGCACCTTTCTCTGCTTCTGTTCTCTGCTCATCTCCCTGACATGAGCAACCTGCCCTCAAGGGGCTTCATCTGGGGAAAGGTGGGAGAGGCTTCACTCAGATCAGAGTTGTGGAAAGCACAAGGACTGCTGAGAGAATGTGACATCACTGGGAAATGTCAAGTTCTTTGAGGAGTTCTGAGTCACAGCTTCAGAAACTAAACCTGCCTGAGCCTGGGCAGGTGAAATTCGAGGGTCACAACCCTCCTTGTGCAGCTCCTTCTTCCAGATCCTTCCTATGGGAGGTGCTTTGAGGGCTGGAGCACAGAGGGGGACAGGGACTGGGGTGACACCAGACTGTCACTGTCACCAGTGGGGTGCTCCATCCTCATCCCAGAGCTCCCCAACAGCTTCATAAACACAGAACTGACTGGAAGGGGCACTGAGCAAGTCTGGTACAAAACTGGGAGGAGCTGTTGAGTCCTGGAAGGAAGGGAGGGCCTGCAGAGAGACCTGGACAGGTCAGAGGGCTGGGAATCACCAGCTATGGGAATTTCAATGGGGGAAGAGCTGGATTGTGCTCCTGGCATGAGGCAACCCTGGATGGACAGACAGACTGGGAATGAGAGCCTGGAAAGCAATGCCAGGAAAGGGCTCTGGGGGTCCTGCTCACTGGCCAGTTGGCCACGAGTCAGCAGTGCCCTGGAGCCAGGGGGGACATCCCTGTCCTGGGGGGCATCAGGGGAGGGAGGGGATTGTCCTGCCCTGCTCTGAGCTGGGGCAGCCCCACCTGCAGTGCTGGGGCAGGTTGGGGGGGACACAATGAAGGGAGAGATTGAGCCACTGCAGAGTGTGCAAAGGAGGCCACGAGGGTGGGGAAGGGTCTGGAGGGGCCCCATGAGGAGCAGCTGAGGGCACTTGGGGTGTTCAGCTGGAGGAGAGGAGACTGAGGGGAGACCTCATGGCAATCACAACTTCCTCGGGAGGGACAGAGGAGGGGCAGGCACCGAGTTCTGCTCTGTGGGACCAGGAACAGGGCAGAGGGAATGGCCGGAGCTGTGCCAGGGCAGGGGCAGCACCCAGGGAACGGCTGGAGCTGTGCCAGGGCAGGGTCGGGGCACAGGGAATGGCTGGAGCTGTGCCAGGGCAGGGGCAGCACCCAGGGAATGGCTGGAGCTGTGCCAGGGCAGGGTTAGGTTGGATCTCAGGGAAAGGCTCTTCCCCCAGAGGGTGGTGGGCACTGACCAGGCTCCCCAGGGCAGTGGGCACAGCCCCAAGGCTGTCAGAGCTCCAGCAGGGTTTGGATGATGCTCTGGAGCACAGGGGATGACTCTTGGAGATGCTCCTGTGCAGGGTCAAGGGTTGGACTCTGTGATCCTTGTGGGTCCCTTCCAGCTCAGGATATTCTGTGGCTCTGGGACTGGTTCTTGGCTCTAAGAACATCCCTGCTGGTTTCAGGTGTGTTCCTGGGACAGGTGTGACCAATTGGGGGCAAAAAGCCTCCAAGAAGCAAAGACTGTCCTGCTGGAAGTACATCCAGGCTTTGCCTGAGGCAACCAACTCAGACTGTGCTCTCTCTTGCAATCGTGTTAATGAGTCAAACGCTTTTCAGAAAAGAGCCTTTAATTGTTGCACTTGTCTGATGGGATGAGCAGAATTCACTCAGTCCAAGGGAGGGTGAAAATTGGGAGGGTGTGGCTGAAGTTCTCCCTCAGTGAGGAACTGGGGATGTCTCAGGTTGCTCTGCCCTCACCTGGGTGTGAGCACATCGATGCTGAGGAGAGCAGGAGCTCGTGTTTCTTGGGGTTTTTTGAAAGAAATGAGTATATGAAGGCGTGAAAATTAAATGGAAAACACCTCTAAAATTAATGGGAAATTAAATCCAGCTTTCCCTTTAATGTGTTTAGAACTTACTAAAGCTTTTTGCTTTAACTTGTGGGGATGGACCTTGTGGTATTCCCACTGAGAAAAGCTTATTTGACTGTCAAAATCCACTCTCAGTGTTTCTGACATACCTGGAATCTTGGGAACAAAGAATCGTTTGAGAAGGAAGGCCAGGGCCAGCTTTCAAGAGGAGAGCAACTCCAACCTCATTGGTCTCCCTGTGCTTATCCCAATTTGATATCTGTTTATGTGTTTTCTGATATATTGCTTAGCAGCACAGCTTTGTTACACCTGAGATAACCTTTCCTCATGTGGACTTTGGTGGCAGAGAAAGCAAATGTGTGCAATTTCCTTTTTTTTTTTTGTTTTCCATTGAGGCCTCTTTGCTGAGAGATTTCTGCACAATCTCCTTCTCCTTTTTCCTGATAACAGAGATTACAGAAATGTGTTTGCTGTTAGTTTGAGTCCTTGTTTTATTTGGAGGGAACTGGCCTCAATTATGACCTTTTAGTAGAAAGCAGAGTGTGATTCATCGAAGTCCCAGCACTGCTGGGGTGGAGTCACAGGTGAGGAGGAGCCCAGGCAAGGTCACAGCCAGCAGAGAACAGTTCTCAGGGCAAAACCATCTGGCATTTTCTAAAAATACAGGGATCAGTGGCAGCTGAAAAGGGGGAATTCCCATCCCAGTCCTTTGGGTTGGTGACCTTGTGTGAACCATCCAGCCTAAGAATTTTCCCATCACTCCTCTGAGTGCTGAGAGGGCCAGAAGTCACCCAGGTTGTTCCTAATTCTGTCACTAACCTCAGAGCAAGGGTTCTACCCAGCACAGGAACTGACCAAAACTGAGCAGCACTCCCTGTGAGAGTCCATGTACATGGAATAAAATCATGGAATCCCAGAATGGTTGGGGTTGGAAGGGACTTGAGGACCATCCAGTTCCAACCACCACGGGCAGGGATGGCACTCACAGGATCAGGTTGCTCTGGGCTCCATCCAGCACATGAGATGAAAGAAATGGCTGGTGGTGGCTGCTGTGGAGGCCACCAGGACACAGGTGTTTCTTCCCAGGCTTGGTCTGCAGCCCATCAATCAGCCCCTTAGGGATTGTATTCCAGAAGACAAAATACAGTTTGTACAAATGAATAGCAGAGCTATTCCCAATGTCATTCCATTCTGGATAATACCCTGTTAAATGTAGAAAAATCCAGAACCAGCCAGACTGGGAACTCCTCTGAAGTCTAAACAAGTAAATAAATCAATCATTTGCAGAGTGATTGATTTACTGAGTCTTACTGGGTGCTTGAAATATCTCAGGGTCAGGTTATCTGTGCCAACCCAAAATTCAGATAGGAGGCTTACGACATGTAGATATGGCCTTGTTCGAGTCATGAAGGAAAGTTCTGTCAAGTGTTTCCCACACCTCCAGCAAGATATAAAAGTTGAAGGTCTCTGGGATTTCCTCCTGTTCTTTCCCTCTGCAGAGTCTTGTTCTCATCCGAAAGAAAAATGAAGGCATTTGTGAGTATTTCCATTTCTGTTGAGCTTTCAGTACTGTGAGTTCCTACTCTTGAAAGCCAAAGGATAGAGGAGAAGATGCTCAAGTGAGTGGTGCAGAACAGGGGGCAGTGACCTGTGTGGGGTTTCTTGGGGTGGTTCAGTGGGAACCTGCATTTCTTGGGTCACTGCCCTCAAATGGCATCATTTGAGCAGAGAGAGCAGAACTGGTTCCCGTTCACAAGGGGGTTATTTATGAATTAATAATTGCAGTTGTAGAGGCAAATCAATAAGTAACAAAGTGTCAAGGAGGGACTTCAGAAAAAAATAAAACCATTTAAAGGTGAAGTTATTCTGCTTTTTCAGTTGCAGGCAAAAGAGACCCAAATAGCAAGAACTTTAGAGTGAAGAATTGTATTTGTTTCCATCTAACATACATGTTCAAAGGGTTCTTTTTCAAACTGATGCTACAGCTGCTGCCCTCGTGGGGTTTGAGGGCACTGCCTGGTGTTCTGAGGGAGGATGATCATTTCTTTTACAGGCTGCACTTCTCATTTGGGGAGTGTTCTGGACTCAGAGCTCTGCACTGCAGGTGAGTAGGTGATGAACCTCCTCCTGAATGTGCTCATGGAAAATGTGTCCCATCCCTGAGCAGGAGCAATAAAGCAGGCAGAGAAGCACAGAAGGAACTAAGAAGGTGGGAAGAAAAACATAGAAGGAACTAATGAGTTGGGCAGAGAAGCACAGAAGGAACTAAGAAGGTGGGAAGAAAAAAATAGAAAGAACTAATGAGTTGGGCAGAGAAGCACAGAAGGAACTAAGAAGTTGGGCAGAGAAGTGCAGAAGGAATTAATGAGTTGGGCAGAGAAGCACAGAAGGAACTAAGAAGGTGGGAAGAAAAACATAGAAGGAACTAAGAAGTTGGGCAGAGAAGCACAGAAAGAACTAAGAAGTTGGCCAGAAAAGTGCAGAAGGAACTAATGAGTTGGGCAGAGAAGCACAGAAGGAACTAAGAAGTTGGGCAGAGAAGCACAGAAGGAACTAATGAGTTGGGCAGAAAAGCACAGAAAGAACTACCAAGTTGCTTATTGCCAAGTGTAGGGGCAAAGGGCTTTGGGCAGAGGTGGCAATCAAGGCAAAGAGGTGTCTCTGTGCAGGTGCATCTCTGAGGACACAGGTCCCCTCAGCTCCAGCTAAAATTTGGAGACTGGTGTAGTCTCCTGCCGGCCCCAGACAGCTGGGGTGTCCCAGGCTGGTTCTCCTCAGCCTGCAGGAGGGCCTGTGGCACAACTGCTGCCACCTCAGGAGCCTCCTGAGGCTGCTCCAGGGCTGGGAAGGGATTTGGTGTTTACACAAAGTGGGTTTGTTGCTCCTGTTCAAGATGAAGGCAGGTGATGATCACCAATTCTGTGCTTTCTTGCCACAGTCCTTCCTCCTGAGGGAGCCTGGCAGCAACTATGTCACTGGGACCATGACCATCCACAGTGAGGAGCACGTGGTCGACGTCCACGTCCGCTCCGGCGTGTACTCCTCCGACACCATCTTCGACTACTCCCACGTCAGTAAATCAAGGAATCTGCCTCAGCTTCATCTCTGAGGGTGTTTTTAACCTGAGAAATTATTTTAGTGTGTTTTTAGCATGTGTTGTCCCAAAACCTGTCTCTTTGAAGCCTCCCATTGCCTTTCCCCCTCCTGGTTTCACCCACAGGATTGATGAGTTTAAAAGACTTGTGACGAAACCCGTGGTGGCACTTCATGAGAGTGAGGAGAGTGGCACTGCCCTCCATGAGGGTGGAGCTGGGGGTGGGCTGCCAGCAAAGTCTGTCAGAAAAGATGTTTCCAGTCTTACAGACAGTGTAAATAGAGTCATTCCACAGCAGCAGCCTCTGTGGCCACTCAGGGTCTCTTCTAACATGGAGACCATCAACTAACACCATTGCCAGCCACTCTAATTAAATATTTACCCTCCACTGTTCCATGCCAGGGGTACATTGCCACCAGGCTGTTCTCCCGCAACGCCTGCTTCATCATGAAAATCAGCAAGGAATTGATCCCAGAGCTGGAGGAGATCGGGCGCCTGGCCTTTGAAACACAGGTGGGTGTGTGGGGAAGGAGGGCTGGGGAGAGGTGGGATGGGATGGGGGGTGGTGGGATGGGCTGGGGGGGGGTGGGATGGGCTGGGGACTAGTGGGATGGTCTGGGGAGTGATGGGATGTCCTGGGGGAGAGGTGGGATGGGCTGAGGAGAGGTGGGATGGGCTGGGGAGTGATGGGTTGGGCTGGGGAGTGATAGGATGGGCTGGGGAGTGATGAGATAGGCTGGGGAGTGATGAGATAGGCTGGGGAGAGGTGGGATAGGCTGGGGAGAGGTGGGATAGGCTGGGGAGAGGTGGGATAGGCAGGGGAGAGGTGGGATA
>JAWWLY010000060.1:565620-576309 GCA_035041215.1 Gymnopithys bicolor
AATGGCTGCATTCTCCCAGGAAACTGAGGCATTGCTGGGATAACTCCTTGGGAATGGCTGCATTCTCCCAGGAAACTGAGGCACTTCGTAGAGCAGATAATGCCCAAAAATACAGAAGATCTTTGAGAACATCCCTACGCAATAAATCCTGCAAAATAATCAGCTCAGGGGAAAGGAGCTCCTGTTGGGAATGGGAAGCTCCTGGTGGTGGGACATGCCCACCCCAAATTGATCCACCTCCTGCCTGGCACTTCAAGGGCTTAGCAGGACCTTGGACTGCTTTTTTAAGTAGGAAATCTGAGGGAAAAGACAGTCAACATGTCTGCAATAAAGGAAACCGTATGAGAGAGTTGGATTTCCATGACAGAGAGCAAATGTTTCCTATCTCCAAACATCTCCAAACCTCACATTTTCTGGCTGTGTTTTGTTGCAGAGGGGCAGCTGCAGGAACATCAGTTCCATAATATTCACATGCCTGTTGTGCAGGAGCTGCTGTCAGTGGTATCTGCAGTGACTTCAGGCTGAGGGGATGCTCCTTGCAGCTCTAGAGCTCCCCAAACAAAGCCCTTGAGCCCGGTGTGACTGAGCCTGTCCAGGCTGGAGCTTCACGTGGTGTTGAAAATGTACGTGTCGAGTTAAGTGAGAAGGTTTCAATCCAGGGTGGTCTCTGAAATCAAGTGCAGTAGCTGACTAGCAACAGGGGCCAAACAACAGCTCAGCCTCCCAGGGCTCAGGTTTCTGTTGGCTTTGCTGTGGCAACTCCTTATCTGCCCAGAGATTAGAGCAGCTCGGAGCAGTTGTTGTGAGATTGGGTGGAATCCGTTTCCTGAGCTGTCACCACTGCCCAGGCAGCAGAGTGGGAAAGCAAAGGGGGAACTGCCTGAGCTCCCTGTGCTTTTCCCATCCCCAGATTTCAGGCTATTTAGAAAATTTGGCTTAAAACAGATTTGGGTTAAAACAAATTTAGGGTAGGTATGTGAAGGAATTCCTCCCTGTGAGAGTGGGGATGGGATTCCCAGAGAAGAGCAAGAACTTCCCAGAGAAGACCTGAGAACCCCTTCCAGGGCCCAAAGGGGCTCCAAGAGCTGGAGAGGGACTTGGGAGAAGGGATGGAGGAACAGGACACAGGGAATGGATTCCCACTGCCAGAGGGCAGGGATAGGTGGGATATTGGGAAGAAATTCCTCTCTGTGAGGGTCAGAGGGGCTGGGCTGGGATTCCCAGAGAAGCTGTGGCTGCTCCATCCCTGGGAGTGCCCAAGGCCAAGCTGGAGCCCCCTGGGACAGTGGGAGGTGTCCCTGCCCAGGGCAGGGGGGTTGGAACTCCACGCTCTTTAAGGTCTCTCCCAGCCCAACCCATGCCATAACTCCCTGATTTTGGCTGCCCATCTCCAGCTCCTGACCCAGACCAGCCTCCCCCCAGCCTGACCCGGGGCCCAGCTGAGCACCCAGCAGAGCACAAGTTGTGCTGCAGGAACAACGAGCCCTTTCACCAGTTCCAAAGCACTGGGAGCTGAGCTCACCCCTCACTGCTCCTCAGCACATCCACACTCTGAAATCCCCCCTGAATTCCCCCTGGGTTAAAATGACAATGAGGACCCACAGGATGCTGAGCCCACACCACCTGGGGACTCCTGGGCTGGTGAAAGGGTTGAAGTGACTTGGGTTTGACTTTGAGGTGGTTCCTGCTGAGTTGGGCACAAACAGTGACACTGTGCAGGCACATCCTGCTGCCCCAAACTCCCCTGAGAGCTTTGTGCCAGTGTGGAAGTTATTCTGGCAGGGCAAACAAGCTCCTTTCACCCTCAGCTCCTTCCTTGCTGAGCTCTCTGCTTTTCCCTCGGGATTTCCTCAGCCCACAGGATTTCTGGCTCTTTCCCACTCCGCTGCCCATCCACAGCTTTCACCAGCTGAGAGTTTGGCCCAACGATATTGATTGCATGTCTTGTGCTTCCTCTAATTCAATTCCCTCTAGAAACACTGATCTTGTGCGCCCTAATTAGTGGGTCTGAGATAAGCCCCGTGCCCTGGGCAAGAGTTAATGGCAGGGGAGCAGAGCAGCCCATGCTTGGCAGGGCAAGTGTCCTTCCTGAGGGGCTGCCACTGCTCAGGGCACTGCCTGCAGCACTAATGAGCTCCAGGGCAGGGAAGCTGTTTAGACAAGGGCCTCAGGGAGCTCCCCAGAGCTGCATTAACCCCTGCTCAGGCTGCAACACAGAGGAGGAACTCCTAAGCCAGAGATTGGTTAACCCAGAGCTTGGTTGAGCCAGAGTTTGGCTAAGCCAGACATGCCACATGCTGTGGTGGCACACACAGGGATGCAGCAGCCTGGGAGGGACTGGGCATCCTCTGGGACACAGGGATACCTCTGGGAATGAGTAATTCCACCTCTCTCTGCAGTCCCAGCTGTTCTGTCCATAACCACCCTGCTCCTGCATCATGCTCAGGGGAGGAACCAGTGACTTCACCACCCACACCAGTGTTGGCCTCAAACCTCCAGCCCAAAGGTAATAAATTGAAGGTCACCTGGCAAGGCAGCAGACCAAGTTATTGTCACAAATATTTATAGGCTGGATTGATTTATTTATGGATCAAGGTTCAGGACTGCCAAGACTTGGTCTTGTCTCTGTGTCCTGCAAACCTTTTCAAAGGCTTCATTCCCTCTGTGTTGGTCTTTGGGAAGCAGAGCCTGACCCTCCCTGGAGCAGAAGTTTGGGTTGAACGGTGAGTGCTGAGCTCTGTGCCTGGGGCAGGACACCCCCACAGGGCTCCTCGCTGCTGCTGAAGCTAAAAGAGGGTGGGCAGGTGAAGCAGAAGCACCCTGAGCATCAGAGCCCTGCCCCAGAGGGCACTGTATGGGCACAGCCACGAAAGCCCCATCTGCCCACGTGGGCTTTGCCCCTGCATGTGATTCCTGGGCTGCAAATGGGCACCGGGGACAAAGTCCCTGCTGAGGTTTTATTTTTAAAGCCATCCTGTGCCATCCTCAGGGAGGGTTGGTGCCTGAGGGAGCACAAGCAGCTCTGAGTGGATGACAGCAATTTAATCTGCTGATGCCTTTCCATCCCTTCTTGTGTGATCCTTGAGCCCGAGCCAAGGCCCTTCTGCTGCCAGCTGGGGGGCAGATCCGGCCCTGTGCAGCTGAGGGTTTCTAAATGTGCCTCCTGCAATCTGGAAATGGGATTTGTCCCCATTTCAGACCTTACAGAGCCTTCTTGACACTGGATAGGAGGAATATAAGGAGGGAGCAGGACATTCCCACTCCCCCAGTGGAAACATCCCTTCCCAGGGTGTGACAACACTCCAGTTTCCAGTGGCCACTTTGCCCTTTCCCTCCTCAGCACTGTCTGGAGCTGGTGTGTTGGGAACAACTGTCCTTGGGGTGCTTGGCTGACCTCCTGACTCCTTCAGGAATGGCATTTCCACAGAGCTCAGCACTCCAGATGAGCCCTGGCATTGTAGTGGCATCAGAAATGGGGATGTGTGTGAAGGGCAGCACCCAAAAATCCACCCTCTGAGCCCCCCAGGAGGGGTCACTCGGCGGAAAGGTGTCACTGAAAAGACTCAAACACCCAGTGGAGCTCCGGGTTGAGTGTGGATCTCACCCAGTACACAAGGAGGGCAAGGGGAGCTGCTGCAGCTGGATGGCAGCCTGTGCCAACCTTTGCCAGGGAGGTGAGGAAGGAAACCAGGCAAGGCTGTGGGGAAGGGAAAGATTTCCCTCTCACATGCCCAGAGAGCAGGTGACAGGCTGAGGCTTGTCCTTATTTTGTTCATGAGAGGTCAAAGCCCAGCCTGTGCCTCCCTGGCTGCTTTGGGAACCCTGGGAAGAACTCCCTGAACCAGCTGGTGAGATCCCTGTTGCCCAGCCCTGTGCCCAGCCCTGTTATCAGCACATGGTGTGAGCAGGGCTGGGATATCACGGCTGTTTCTACGCCTGATAAAGCAAATTTGCACCGGCCACACCAGCGCCCTGAGCTGGGCAGGGCTCTCCTCTGGGCACAGGGAGGCATTTGGGGCAAGGGCAGGCACGAAAAGGGCTTTTTGTGGAGCTTCTTCACGGGACAGGCTCGGTGTAAAGAGGATGTTTCCTTCCCTGCTCTTTGGGTTGTTCAGCTCGGTGAGCTCTCTGGTGTTTGCTGAAGGTCGAGCACACCCTGCAGTCCCGCAGTGGCAGCACCACACAGGTCCCTGCTCTGCCCCACGGTCGGGAAAATCACACCCAAATCCACCCCTCTGTGTTCAGCTGAAAGTACGAACATTGTTTCTTAGGAAACCCAATTCCTGACCGGTTATGGGAATCACCTCCAGCCAAAAGGCTGGCACAGGAAAACCCTCCAAGGGTGAACTGCTCTTGCAGGGGCCAATGCACGTGGAGAGCTTTTGGCAAAGGAATTATCCAAGGGAGAAGCTGCCCCAGTTGGAGCCCCTGGGCATTAATTATTCACCGCCCAAGGGCCAGGGCATCTCTCGGCTTGAGCAGCTCAGAATTCCTAAACTTGAAGGGGTTTTGGTGCCAGAATAGATGCGATTTTCTCCAAAGAGGAGCCCGTTAGGACAACCCTTGCCCCTGCTGCCCTGGCTGCTTTCCCTGCCCACACATTCCAGGATGCTCCTTTTTCCCAGGCTGTTTTTCCTCGGGGCCAGTTTGCCCCTGTGGCACCGTGTGCTGCAGCCAGGTGGCAGGAAAGCCCAGGGAAAGTGGGACACTGGCATTGCTCCCAGAGGTCGGGACATTTTCTTCTCCCCACCTTGGTGGGCTGTTACTCATACCCCGAATTTCACAGTATTTCCTTCTGCTCTGGGGGATCGTTCAGCTCCCACGTAAAGGGTGGGCTGATCCCTCTGGAATTGCCGAAGAGAACAACATGTTCTTGCTGCTCCTGGGGCCAACCACGTGTTCTCCCTCCTCCTGGGGCCGGAGAGTCCCGGGCTGGGACAATCCCCCCGGGCGGTGCCGACACTTCCAGCACGTCCCCCTCGCCTTCCCCAGCAAAGTTCTCCTCTGTGCAGGGCCAGGCTAAAAAAGGAAAGTTCCAGTTGCATTCCAAAAACGCAACTTGGATAAATAGGAGGGGGTAAGGCAGAG
Organism: Gymnopithys bicolor; assembly: GCA_035041215.1. Classification (NCBI taxonomy): domain Eukaryota; kingdom Metazoa; phylum Chordata; class Aves; order Passeriformes; family Thamnophilidae; genus Gymnopithys; species Gymnopithys bicolor. The sequence goes on from JAWWLY010000060.1 coordinate 570,709, forward strand.
TAAGTGTGGCTGGCTCGGGATCCAAAGGGAATAACGTTGGAAGGGGGATTTTATTTTCCTGCCTCTCGCACCTTCCAAACCCTTGGATGCAACGAAGGGGATTCCTAAATGAATGGATGCAGCAAATATCTGACAGGAGCAAAACACAAAAAATCCTACATGGTGAGAGGACTGAAATTAAAGCCCAAATTTGTCATATTTTCACCCCAAAATGGTGATCTCACAACTTCAGATGCACTGAGAGCTGTGGTTCAATGGCTGGAATCTGGAAAGTTGTGGCACATTTAAAGGGAGAGGAAAATCCTCAGCCTGATTTGTGGGTTATCCCCTTGGTGATGCTCTTGTGTGAGGGTCAAGGGGGTGGGAAACTGCCAAAATTCCAAGCCCACAGTGCCCAAGTCAGGGTTGAAAAGGATGTTTGTTCTCTGTTGTGGACAGTCTGTTGTGCTTTATACCATAGCAGTGTCTTCACACTTTCCAGGGGGTGCAGATTCAAAGCCCAAATCCTGCTGAGCTGAAAAGCCACCAAAGAACCTCCATGAGTTTGCAGTGCCCCTTGCAGCCCAGAGGAGCAGCAACCCCTGCTCCAGGGGCAGGAGGGACTTTGTCTGCCACTCCTTCCCCAAAAGGCTTCATGGCTTGGCCGCAGCAAAAAAAAGGAGGAGGAAGGAAGTGGAGGTTCAGCATCAGGTTTTGGGGAGTCTCGTGGTGTCTCCAATAGAGGAGGTGGAAGTGCATAAAATGCAGAGCAGGGTTTGGGCAGTGCCAGCACTGGGGTGTGGCTCTGGGCTGAGCAGAGAGGATTCTCCTCCAGGGGTGGAAGGGGGGCACTCTCACAGCTCTGCCATGGGCACACCCATAGTCCTCTGTCTGAGGGAAAAGCTTTTCTTTAAAAAAAGAACCCCCCTCCTTGTCTTGCAGCACCCAACAAGATGCCCTGAGGCTCCTCCTCCCTCCAGGCACTGAGGAATTTCCACCTGACCCCTCTTGGACACTCTATCTTGTAAAGATGACCTCTATAAACACTCCAAATATTAATGGGTGGAATATCTCCAAAGAAGTCATTCTGATCCCCAGAAACAGCCACGGGGTTGTTTGGCCTCTCTGCAGCGGAAGGGCAGGAATGCAGTTTGTACTCAAATAACGTGCACTTGTCCACGTGGGGGAGGTTTCTGAGCCTCAGCCAAGCCCTTGCACGTCACTGGGAGCTGCTGTGAGGGAATGAGCTGCCTCTTCACACTTTTGATCTCTGTAGAAAGGACCATTTCCAGCCCAGATGTTCACGGTGTTGTCCCTGCACCCCATGGAGAGGTTTCTCCCTCGTGATTCCTGAGCCTCACACTCAGAGCACTGAGGAGCCTCTTGCAAAGGGGAAAATCCAAAGGAAACACTGGAGCAGCTGTGCCAAGGTCATCTGGAATCCCAGAGAAGGACTGGGAATGGGAGCAGCTGCTCTGGAAAGGTGGCAGACACTTTGGGAACCTTGTGGGTTCCACAGTGGGGACTTTGCCTTGCAGCACCAGTGGTGTCAGTGGGGCTGGAAAAAGAGGAGACAACTCAGGATGCTGGTGGGGAAGGTGAGGGTTGGGTGGCTCCTCAGGCATTGGAATGGGCTGCCCAGAGAGGGGTTGGACTCACCATCCCTGCAGGTTTTTAAGATGAGATTGGACGTGGCACTGAGTGCCATGATCTGGTAATCACAGTGGAGTTGGATCAAGGGTTGGACTTGATGATCTCAGAGGTCTCTTCCAACCAAGCTGATTTTATGATTCTATGATTCTTGGAAGGTGACTAAGCCTGGTGGAGGCCACTCTGCTCTCCTTGGGGCTCTTCTCCATGACTCCCATCCCTCTGCAAAGCTGTGGAGCTTTTTACCAGCACATCCAGGCCTGCTGGTCCAACGCAGAGGGCTCTGAGATCCTCACTGAGACTTCACATCCCCAAGACTGAGGTTTGAAAGCTTTTAATCAGGTTTGAAACCTCACACTCCAGTTTGAAACCTTGTGCTGAGATTGGATCCCTGGAACAGCTGAGGAGCTTCCCTGGGAAGTCACCAGGATTTGGCAGAAGCCCCACAGAGAAAGTTTCATTCCTGGTGGGAGGGTTTGTGGGCAGGACACTGAGGAGCTGGGGAGTCTCTGGGGATCCCATGGAAAGGAAAACCACCTGGACTCAGGGTCTGGAGGTCCCAATGAGCTGCTTAGGGGTTGGATTTTTAAATGCAGCTCGACTTTCCCAAACCTCTCCTTCACCAGAACTTTGTATCCACAGCTGAGGAAAGGTGGGTTCAAGGCACCAAACTGAGTCTAAGTCTGAGACTGAGTCTGGGCTCAGTTTTAGGCCAAGACAAGACCCCAACCCCCACCAATGCTGAGCAGCAAGTGCTTTATATCCACTATTTTTATTCTCCCCCAACATTCCCCACTCCCATCTCCCCTTGGTTCACAGTTTCCTCTGTGTCCCTTTCTCTCAGCAGCTCCTCTCCCTCCCAGGCTCTCTCAGACAGCTCTGCAGCCTTTTTGGAGCTGAACTTTTGCCTCACCAAAGCCAAGTCCTCAGCTGCAAAAGTCCAGTGTTTTGGGATCCACCTCCCCGTGCCTGGCACAGACACAGGGCTGGTCCTGCTCCAAAATTCCTGCAGATTTTGGGTTTCCCTTTTCCATGTCCAGGAAGGCTCTGGGCTGGGCTGGGCCTGGGTGTTGCTGCTCCCCCTTCTCAACATAAATGAGGAGTGAAAGGTTTTCTTGCAGAGTTCTGATATTTTCCTTTCCTCCCTCAGGTTCTTTGGCAGAACAGTTGGTACTGCTGGGACCACAAGTGGTTGGCAGGGGTGGGAACCAACAGGTCATAAATAGTCCCAAGGGGATCTTGGGGTCCAGATTGTCCTTCTACTGGTGGCAGCAGGTGCTGGGGAAAGCCCCCACATCATCTCTGGGGTGCAAGCCCAGGTTTCCACCAGCTGACTGAGGAAATCCTGTCCTTCATGATGAGAAACCAAAGCAAGAAAATCCAGATCTGTCATTCCTTGACAACTGTCCATCAGGGAAAAGGCAGAAGCCCCATTTTCTGTGCTGGGAAAGTTGCTGATGGGCTCTTTGTGCACCAGGAGCTCTGAGCAGGGATGTGTCAAAGCGCCCTCCAAAGCTCCGTGAGCTGTGCTGGATTTCTGAGCACGTGGCTTGAAACAACTGAACAGCCCCTGAACTGAGGAGGTTTTGGGCTCTTGGGAGTTGCCAGCTGGAGCCTCAGTGCTGCTGACTGGCACAGCAGAGCAGGAGATGCTGCAGGAGGTCTCTGAGTGACCCCAGGGGCTGCTCAGGCTTGTCCTGCTCTACAAGAGCCGTAACCAGCTGTGGCATCAACCAAAACTCAGCTGAGGTGCTGAAGCCTTTGCAGCTCACCAGGCTGTGCCACCCCAGACCTGGGGCTCCTCTGCCCCCCCAGATCCAGAATTCCTGGATGTTTTGCACAGTGGGAATGCCCAGGAAGGAGCCAGGGGGCTGGAGGGGCATTTCCTTCTGTCAAGGTGTGAAGTGTCCATCACCCAAACTCCCGAGTGCAAGATGCTCTGACTGAGCAGCAGAAAGGATTGGCTTGTTTGTTCTCCAGGTAACTTGAGGAGCAAAAAGAGGAGTTGAAATAAACACACCAAAAAAAAAAGCTAAAGAATATTCAAGAAAGTTCCTGAGCATAAAGCAGCCTCTGACCTCTGGACTCCTCGCTCCAAATGGGCCCGTGGTCAGTGCAGGACACTGGACAACACAAGTCCCTGGCTCTGAACCTGCTGGAAATTCCTATGGATTTGTGCAGCTGCATTTTGTGTCTGGGCAAAGCTGGCTGTGCCCTCCTAGTTGGTTTTGGCACCACTTTTGCTCGTGGGTTTAGTTAAGTTTTTTATCTGCTCCTCCAGCATCTTGTTTTTCCTCTCCATGTCCTCCCTCAAACGCTCCACGTTCATCAACTTCAGCTCCAGTTCCTCCGACTTCTTCTTCTCCCTCTCAAGCTCCTGGTTCAGCCTCACCACCTTGGCCCAGACTTCATAGTTTTCCTTCTGGAGACTGTAAAGGGAAAGGATTGGATCAGGAAAGTGCTGGCAAACCATCCTTTGGCTCTCGAGGAGTCCAACCTCTGACATGCAGCAATCAAACCAGCCAGAGGTGCTGCCCCAACACCTTCACTGGCCACATAAAATGACACAATAAGTCAATAATTGTATTGATCATGTGATAACAATGATTATAAACCAGCAATATGGTTACAGCTAAGAGTGTGTTAATGCTACTGCTGAATTCTGGAGGGTGCAATGGTCCAAGATTGTGGCAGTAACAGGAATTCTGGCAGTGTGGTTGGGGCAGGAGCATTGCAGAGCCACACAACGACGTGAGAACAAACTCGGAGTGTTAATATTGTGGTAGCATCAGCAACTGTGTCCTGAGAGCACGTCCAGAACAGCACACCGAGTTTTAACATACCCTACTAAATATTTTATCATTACTCCCTGCGATTACACCCTGTATAATGTTAGTGGCCCATCAATCTGTGCAGTAATTGTTGTCAGATTATTCCTGCTGCCCACAGAGCAGCTCCCTGCGGGGTCTTACCTTTGGATTTGCTCCTCGTAGTCCTTTTTCTGTGCCTGCATTTCTTTCTGCAGGTCGAGCATCACGTCTGGCAGGAGCTCCCTGCTCTCCTGCTCGGGCTTGGCCACCTCAGTGGCGGGACTGGCCGGTCCCTTCGGCTCCGGGCCGGGGCTGGGAGTGGGACAGGGCAGGAATTCCTGCTCGGAGATGCCGCTGGAAGGGCTGGAGCCGCTGCCGTCGCCGCTCTCCGCAGGGCTCGGGGGAGCGTTGTCGCAGCTTGAAGCTCGGTGAAGGTCGAGCAGCTTGAAAAGATCGTGAGACAACGTCCTCTTGTGCCCGTCCGGGAGCGCCGAGCGGGAGCCGCTTTTCCAGAAATCCCTGGCGAAGACATCCCTTTTTTCCAGGCTGCCCTTCCCGGCCGGAGCAGCCTCTGCCAGCACAGATTTCCTCGCGGGTAAAGTCTGAGTTCTTTTCCTTGGCTGCGCTTTCCACATTCCCAGGGTTTCCTTGGGCTCCGTGTCCTCCTCGGGGGCACCCGGGCTCGCAGCTGCTGCAGGGGCACCGCTGGAATTGGGCTCATCCCTCTGGAAAGCAGAGCATGGATTAGCAAAGCTCGTCCCGCTCCAGACCCGGCTCATCCCTCTGGAAAGCAGAGCATGGATTAGCAAAGCTGGTCCTGCTCCAGACATGGCTCATCCCTCTGGAAAGCAGAGCATGGATTAGCAAAGCTCGTCCTGCTCCAGACCCGGCTCATCCCTCTGGAAAGCAGAGCATGGATTAGCAAAGCTGGTCCTGCTCCAGACACGGCTCATCCCTCTGGAAAGCAGAACATGGATTAGCAAAGCTGGTCCTGCCCTGGGAGCAGACACAGGTTGTGGCCACTGCCGGGACTGCAAAATTCCCAAACCCCACATTTGAACATGGCCACAGTTTTCCATAAAATTCCAAACCCCACATTTGAACATGGCCACAGTTTTCCATAAAATTCCAAACCCCACATTTGAACATGGCCACAGTTTTC
>JAWWLY010000060.1:610784-622841 GCA_035041215.1 Gymnopithys bicolor
CTGGTAAAGGGGCTGGAGTTGGACCAAGGGTTGGACTTGATGATCTCGGAGGGCTTTTCCAACCCAATCCATTCTGTGATTCTGTGATTAAATAAGGGTGGGAAACAAAAGGCAGCTCTGCAGTACCCAAAGGGCTGAGGAACAGGACGAGCAAAGTGGGTTTGATGGGAACACTGAGGCTCCATGTGCTCTGTCACACACAAGGGCTGCTCACAGGGACCTTCCCACAGCCCAAGGGGGTCACAATGACAAAATCTTCCTGAGGTTAAACTCCTCTGGCATGAGAATGAGCCAGGACGGGGCTGAAAGGAGCAGTGGCCACGCCAAGCCCCTTCCAAAGGGATGGATTGATAGAGAAGGTGTTCAGTTTGAGCCCCTTTTCCATCAGAAGAGTCAGTGCTGCCCCTCCTGACCACACCAATGATGCAGAGGAGCTGTGAGACCCTCACACCAGCACCAACAGCAGGGAGGGCTGGATGGAGGGGTTTGTTCCAGCAGAGCTGAGATGGTGAACAACAACCACAACAAATACAGCTCGTGCTCCAGCACAAGCCAAGCTTGGAATTCAGCCTGAAATAACATTCAGAGCTACTAAAAAGGAAGCCTTTGGAGTGGGGCTGGAAGCAGATTTGTCCTTCAGCCTCCCTTTGTTGTGGAGAACACGAAGAGCAGCATCACTGTGGAGGTTTCTTGGGTTTGGGCTACAAGAACCTCACCCTGTTATCACAAACCCCCACCAAGCAGGAGCTCTCCTGGAAGGTGGGAAATCACCGGATTTGGAACTGCCTGAACCTTCAGAGCAGCTGCCCTGTCATTGCTCTGTGTCCTGCACCCTCTGCTGAGCTGCACCCCAGCCCTGGAGCTGCTGCTGGGGATTACCTGGCCTAAGGAAAGGTTTGTAACCACCCCCCATATCCTGGGAATGACCTGGGAGGAACCAAAGTCTGCCCAAAGGGAACCTGCAGGGTCTGGAACCCCCCTCAGTCCCTGAGAAGGATTTAGGAGGTGCCAAAGTCTCCTAAGGGAAGGTCTGGAATCCCAAACTCATTCCCTGGGGATTACCTGGGAGGTGCCAAAGCCCTCCCTAAGGGAAGGTTTGTAACCCCCTCTCATTCCCTGGGGAGGATTTAGGAGGTGCCAAAGTCTACCCTAAGGGAAGGTCAGGCCAGGCATCAGTTCCCACCACCCAGCAGACCTGAGGGCCAGCACAGCACCCACGTGGCTCAGCAGCTTCAAAGCCCTTGAGATCACCAGGGAATTCCTGCAAAACTCCTGGAAACACAAGAAATAAATGCCTGGAAGCACAAGAGGTCACAAGGCTTGGAGGCCAGTCCTTCACTTTGTGTCCCACATGAACCAGAAGCAGCCAAAGTCACGCTCAGTCCACACCAGAACTGGGGTGGAAAGAACCAGAATTTCCCTCACCAAACACTTCCCAGGTAGAGAATCATTCCAGAACCCCTCCAGTTCCTGTCTGCTGGAGGCCTCACAGCACAGCCAGGCACTGCCACCCCTGCTCCCACCTGGAAGGGCCCAGGGGTGCAGGGAGCACCTCCCTGAGCCCCTGCAGATGCCACCACCTGCAGAGGGACCTTCCAGCAGGGCAGGACTGCCAGGGACAAAGGGCTTGGGGACCAAAGCCAGGGTGATGTGGGCTGTGACCTGCAGCTTCCCCTTCCTGGGGTGCGTGAGAACATCCCCAAATCCAACTGCCAGTGCAGAAAAAGGATGGAAGAGGAGAAATCCCTCAGCCCTCACTGTGGGGTCACACAAAGAGCTCCTGAGAGATGACCATGAAGTGCCCCTGAAGCAGCAGGAGCTCTGCAGGCACCAGGAAACATTTCCTTTGCAGTCCTCCTGTTCTCTTTGGGAGCTGGAAGAGACAGTGTGATCTCAGGGGATGCACAAAGCACAGGAGAGAGACCCTGAGCTCTGGTTTGGGAGAATGAGAGAGGCAAAGAACAAGCCTAAAACACCAAGGGAGAAGGGCCTGCAGGGCAACAAGAAATCACAGCTTGTTTCATGGAGAGGCCCTGGCACAGGGTGCCCAGAGAAGCTGCCCCATCCCTGGGAGTGCCCAAGGCCAGGCTGGAGCCCCCTGGGACAGTGGGAGATGTCCCTGCCCCGGGCAGGGGTGGCACTAAATGGGCTTTGAGGTGCCTCCCAACCCAACCCATCCCCAGGTCTGGCTGGGGGTGCTTTGCTTTGTCACACCCTGCACAGGAAGCTCTGGAAGTGTCCAAGGTTGGACAGGGCTTGGAGCAACCTGGGATAGAGGAAGGAATCCCTGCCCAGGGCAGGGGGGGCACTGGGTGGGCTTTGAGGTCCCTCCCAACCCAACCCATCCCATCCCATGATTCCATGATCTGCTCTCAGACATCAACACACAAATACCAAGAGCATCCCAGGGCTTTGGGCTTAGAAAATGGGTACAAACAACACCAGGGCAATTCTCCCTGGGTTTTTTCCCTGGAGGGATGAGCTGGAGTTCACAGAGCAGAACAAACAGATGTTGCCTTTGTTCCCTTTGAGCCCAAGACTGTGTTGCACAACAGTTTGAACAGAAATCGATGTTCAAACACTCTGGCACGAGGAGCTGCACTGAGGCAGCTCAGGGGGGGCTGTGCCAGTGGGGAGGGGGGGCAGCAGAGCTGGGACAGGGACACTGGGCCAGGCTGGGAGGAGAACAAAGGGAAACCAACCCCTCTATTCCCACCCTCAATCCAGGAAAGTGGCAACAAGCTCCAAACACAACCCCCTAAAAGCCTCTCCTGGTGTTTGTGATGCGTCCCTTTAATGTGCTGGGAGCTCCTTCCAGAAGCCACGAGGGTTTCTGGGCAATAAAACGTGTGTGGCTGAATTATCTTCCTTGGCAGGGCTCAGGGCATGACAAAGCAGGAATGGGAATGTGCCCTGTGCCAGCAGCACCTGCAGCAGAGCCATGGGCAGGCAATCCTGCTGCCTGGCTCTTCCCTGCCGGAATTCCCAGGCTTTTGAGGTGCCATGGAAAGCAAATCCTGCCCCTGAGCTTCCATGGAAAGCAAATCCAGCCCCTGAACTGCCACGGAAAGGAGGGGAGAAAAGCAAATCCAGCCCCTGAGCTCCCATGGAAAGCAAATCCACCTCCTGAATTCCCATGGAAAAAAGGGCAGGAAAGCAAATCCTGCCCCTGAACTCCCATGGAAAGCAAATCCAGACCCTGAGCATCCATGGAAAGCAAATCCAGATCCTGAACTTCCATGGAAAGCAAATCCACCTCCTGAATTCCCATGGAAAAAAGGGCAGGAAAGCAAATCCTGCCCCTGAGCTCCCATGGAAAGCAAATCCTGCCCCTGAACTCCCATGGGAAGCAAATCCTGCCCCTGAGCTGCCATGGAAAGCAAATCCAGCACCTGAACTCCCATGGGAAGCAAATCCAGGCACTGAACTCCCATGGAAAGAAGGGCAGGAAAGCAATTCCAGGCCCTAAGTTCCCATGGAAAGCAAATCCTGCCTGTGAACTTCCATGGGAAGCAAATCCAGACCCTGAACTTCCATGGGAAGCAAATCCAGCTCCTGAACTTTCATGGAAAGCAAATCCAGCCCCTGAGCATCCATGGAAAGCAAATCCAGTCCCTGAACTGCCATGGAAAGCAAATCCTGCCCCTGAGCTGCCATGGAAAGCAAATCCTGCCCCTGAGCTGCCATGGAAAGCAAATCCAGGCACTGAACTCCCATGGAAAGAAGGACAGGAAAGCAATTCCAGGCCCTAAGTTCCCATGGAAAGCAAATCCTGCCCCTGAGCTGCCATGGGAAGAAGGCGAGGAAAGCACCCCCATCCCCTGAGCTGCCATGGGAAGCACCCCCATCCCCTGAGCTGCCATGGGAAGCACCCCAGGATCAGCTCCCAGGTGCCCCCCCAGCAGCTGCACGGAGCCATCTGGGGCCATTCCCTGCTCCCAGCACTGCTCCCTCCCCAGCACATCCCCCTCAGCACCTCCAAGGAGCTGCTCCTCACTGCTTGGAAACACCTCTTTCTATTCTTGCCCTCCTGCAATTCACTGGAGCTGTTTTAGGAGGAGCAGCACAACAGGAATGTTCCCTCTCTCTAGGAAGGACACTCCAAATCCCTGAGTCCAAGGAAATATTTGAGGAGTTCCTCAGAAGGCTCCTCGGATGTGCAAAGAGAACAGAATTGCCCTGGGAACAGAGGCCTCTGACCTTCTTTGGGAGCTACAGGGAATCCCAGCCTGGCCCAGGGGTTGGTTGTGCTCCAGTCAAGCAGCACCAGCCCTGCTGAGGGAGGTTTTCCAACTCCCACTAAAGTTCTGGAATAGGAAACTCCCTGAGGATTTCCTGCTGCAAAGTGAATTCCAGCTGAGACAAAAGGACTTATCTGGAGGACAACGATTCAGCCCCTGCACAACCACCACAAAGCAGGAGCCCCTCGGAGCTCCCCTCACTCAGGGCAGGAGATGGGGGGTCAGGGGGCTGCAGGGTATGGAAATGTGGGGTCGGGGGCTCCAGGGCAGGAGATGGGGGGTCAGGGGGCTCCAGGGAACTGAGGAAAAGGCAGAAGCTCCAGACCTACACCAAGGCAAGCCACTCTCCCTCCTGTGCCAGACCCTTCTCTGGTCACATCAGTGCAACATCCCTCCCTCAAACTGCCTGCACAGCTCCTGCAGGGGTTGAACTGGCACTCAAATGGCATTCAAATCACATTAAAACTGCGTTTAAATTGCCAAAGAGTTTGGTCTGATGATCTCCTGCTGCTCTGAACGGCATCCCCGGTGCTCCAACAGAGAAAACACCCCGAGATGGTGCCGAGGGCTCTGCCAGGACGGTGCATGAGACACCAACGCAGCAAGAACTGCTTTTCCCTCCAGTTTTTGCTCTCTGTGACCCTGCAAATGCTACTCCCAAAGCTTCCCTTGGCTGTTTGTTTATCCCTCTTGGTGCTTTCCTCTCGGGGGAGGAGCAAGAACAGGGATGACAGGGGTGACAACACGACTGAGAGCACCCAGCAGGCTCAGGGAGGGAGGAGGGGGGACAGGAAAACAGAGCCAGGCTGGAATTCCATGGCTCCTGCGCCTGGGAAAACAGCCCTTTCCCTTCAGAGAACAAACTTCAGCCCTCATTAAACCCCCCCGGAGCCCACACAGGGAGGGCAGTCCCTGGGGAGGACTTAGGAGGTGCCAAAGTCTCCCCTAAGGGAAGGTTTGTAACCCCCTCTCATTCGCTGGGGAGGATTTAGGAGGTACCAAAGTCTCCCCAAAGGGAAGTTTCACAACTCCACCTCCCTCCATATCCTGGGAATTACTTGGGAAGGACAAAGGTCTTCCCTTAAGAGAAGCTCTGGAACCTCAACCTCATTCCCAGGGGATGATGTGGGAGGTACAAAGGTCCCTCCAAGGAAAGGTTTGTAACCCCCCTCAGTCTCTAGGGATGATTTAGGAGACAGCAAAGCTCTCCCTAAAGGAAGGTTTGCACCCTCCCTCATTCCCTGGGGAGGATTTAGGAGTTACCAAAAGTCTTCCCTAAGGGAAGGTCTGGACCCTCAACCTTATTCCAAGAGGATGATTTAGGAGACACTAAACCCCCCAAAGAAAGGTTTGCAACCCCTCCTCATTCCCAGAGGATGATTTAGGGGACACCAAAGGCCCCAAGGGAATCTTTGGAGCCCCTTCCTCGTTCCCTGGGGATGGTTTAGGGGACACCAAAGCTCCCCAAGGGAAGGTTTGTAATCCCCCTTCAATCCCTAGGGATGATTTAGGAAGCACCAAAGCCCCCAAGGGAAGGTTTAGAGCTCCCCTCATTCCTAGGTGATGGTTTAGGAGGTACTAAACCCCCCTAAGGGGATGTTTGTACCCCCCTCAATCCCTGGGGATGGTTCAGGGACACCAAAGCCCCCAAGGGAAGGTGTGGAGCCCCTTCCTCAATCCCTGGCGATGGTTTAGGGGACACCAAAGCCCCCAAGGGAAGGTTTGCACCCCCGAGCAGAGTTCACATCCCCATCCCCATCTCCACCTCCATCTCCACACGGCGGACCCGCGGCCGGTTGTCGAAACACCCCCGAGCGGCGGGATCTGCTCCTCGGAGGGGAAGGTGTCCAATAAACCAACGAGGGGCCCACAAACCCGTGGGGGGCCTCCAAACCCAGGACGGGCCAACACACCCAGGATGGGCCCACGAACCCAGGAGGGGCCCCCAAACGCAGGAGGGACCCACAAACTCAGAAGGGACCAATAAACCCAGGCTGCCCCTCCCCCCCACGGGGGTCGCGCAGCGGCCGCGCCATGATGCGGCGGGACCCCCGCGGGGCGCAGGCCCCGCCGCCCCCCTGGGGGCCCCCCGCCCCTCCCCGCGCCTCCCGGGCCGCCCCGCACCTTGTCCTGGGGGTCCTGGGGGCCCTGGGGGTCCCGCGCCCCGCCGGGGCCGCGCCCGGGCCGCAGCCGCACCTCGGCCATGCCGGACCCGCGCCCAGCGACCCACGCCGCCAGGGGGCGCCACCGCGCGCCGCGCCGCCCGCCGGCCAATGGGCGGCGCGGGATGGGCCGGGGGGCGGGGCTAGCGAGGCGATGGCCTCGCCCAGGTATACCCGGCTAACGGGAGGCGCCATGATGGAGAGGGAGCGGCACCTCCACAGCCAATGGGAAGAGAGGGGTGGACAGACGGGGGCGGGGTTTACGAAGCAATGACCACGCCCAGGTGTACCCGGCTAACAAGAGGCGCCATGATGGGGAGGGAGCGCCGCCGCCGCCAGCCAATGGGTGGAGAGGGATGAGTGGAGTGGGCGTGGCTTAGGGCGGACCCGAATGAGCGGGCGCGCCATAATGGAGGGCGAGTGCGTCATTGAGGGAGCGAGAGCGGGAAGGTGTGAGGGGGTTTGTCCCCAAAGGGGGCCGGGATCCTCCTCAGGGATAGGGATCCCCTGAGGGACCGGGATCCCCCTGAGGGACCGGGATCCCCCTCAGGGACTGGGATCCTCCTCAGGGACTGGGATCCTCCTCAGGGATACTCCTCAGGGACCAGCATCCTCCTCAGGGATCGAGATCCGCCTCAGGGACGGGGATCCTCCTCAGGATCCGGGATCCTCCTCAGAGGTCCCCTCAGGGCTCCCTCCCGACTCGGCCCCGCAGCCATCGCCGCGCAGCGATGCGGGACTCGCCGCTCTATGTAACGCGCGCTCTGATTGGCTCCCGCCAAGCGGCGGGGCGGAACCAAGGGGAATAGCGGCGTTGTGATTGGCCGGAAGCCGGAGGGGGCCTGTATGTGAGCGTAGATGGGGTTGGTCCGAGGGAGCGGAGCGCCGCTGACGGTTGGATACTGCGCGGCGGTGGGCGGGGCGACAGAGGCTATAAAGGGGGCTGCTGGGGCCAGGCCGCGTTCAGTCGCGCCCGTTCCCCATTTCTTTTCCGTCGTCGCCGCTCCCGCAGGTGCTGCTGCCAACATGTTCGAGGCGCGGCTGGTGCAGGGCTCGGTGCTCAAGCGGGTGCTGGAGGCCCTTAAGGACCTCATCACCGAGGCCTGCTGGGACCTGGGCTCGGGCGGCATCAGCCTGCAGAGCATGGACTCGTCGCACGTCTCCCTGGTGCAGCTCACGCTGCGCTCGGAGGGCTTCGACACGTATCGCTGCGACCGCAACATCGCCATGGGCGTCAACCTGGCCAGGTGGGGCGGCGGCGGGCGCGGGGACGGGGCGGGCGCGGGGGCCGAGGCGCTGCGGGGAAGGGGTTTGTGTGGCCGTGGGGGGGGGTTGAGGGGTGTGCGGAGGTGTGAGGAGTATGTGGGGGCCTGAGGGGGTGTGAAGGACTCGGGGGCCCCTCAGCCTTTCCCTGTCCCCCCAACCCTTCCCCTTCCCCCCCAAACTCCCCTCACGGATCTCGCGCCGTTTTTTGGCGGCGCGCGCCGTGACGTCACGGCCGGCACCGAGTGGCGGGAAAACCCCGCGCGGGGCCGCCATGGCGGGCCCTTTGGGAGAACAATCGCGGCGCTGAAGCCCTTACAGAGCCCTGCAGGAGACAAGGACAGCGCTGCCAGCAGGCCCAGGGGGACAGGCCTGCCCCTCGGCTCGGCCCTGCAGAGCTGCGTCCAGCTCTGGGCTGATCGGGACAAAGAGGGACGGGGAGCGCCTCCAGCAGAGAGCCTGGAGTGGGCTGAGAGTCTGGAGATTCCCTCCTAACAAGGAAGGGCTGAGGGGGCTGTTCAGCCTCAGGAGGAGACGCTGAGAGGGGCAATGTGCTCCGTTTTTCTCGGGGCTGGGGAGGGACCCTGAGTGGGTTCATGTCGGGATCTCATCCATATGTTTGGATATCTAAAGTGGGGGTGTCACAGGCTGGAGCGGGCTCTGCTCGGGGGTGCCCAGCAGCAGGACAAGAGGAATGGGCACGAACTGATGCCCAGGAAGTTCCACCTGAACCTGAGGAAGGACTTCTTTGCTGTGCAGTGACCGAGCACTGAACAGGCTGCCCAGGGATGGTGTGGAAGTCCCTCACTGGAGATGATATTCCAGGCCCATCTGGACAGAATCCTGTTCCATGAGCTCTGGGATGGCCCTGCTGGGGCAGCAAGGTGGGACCAGTGATCACTGTGGTCTCTTCAGCCTGACCCACTCTGGTTCTGTGAATCAGTTCAACTCTCTGTTACATCAGCTCTGGAACAGGAATGTCATCTTGCCCTCTGATGTTAAACCCTTTGCTGCTTTGGGGGCAAGAGGCACTTTGTAACTCTGAATAACTTCAGTATTTGAGGTGGGATAAAGGCAGGGATGCACTGCTGTCACTGCAGCTGGGATTGTCTGGGAATGCAGCTTCCACAAATGGTCACTGCTTTTAGTGAAGTCCCCACAAACCTGACCATCAGTTGGATCCATGTGGCTCCAAAATTCCACCAGAAATCCTCCCAATTAGCATATGATATATGTTAATTAAAGTGAATCACAGTGGCTGGTATCAATAAGGATAAATCTTGACTTTACTGACACCTCAGCTCTAATTTGTGTCACAAAACCATCTCATGTTCTGCTGAATTTGACAGTCACATCAACAGAAGCTGAAAACAGCCTGGAGTGTTTTAATCTCATAACTGTGACATCACAGCTGCAATCCTGAGGGTCACCTGCCTTTTCTTGCCTTCCAGCATGTCCAAAATCCTGAAGTGTGCAGGGAACGAGGACATCATAACCCTGCGGGCAGAGGACAACGCCGACACCTTGGCCCTGGTGTTTGAGGCACCCAGTGAGTGTTGGGTCTGGGGACTCGTTTGTTACTGGGGTGTTTTCAGGCACCTGCAGAAACCACACGTGGTTTGTAAAGCTCACAGAAGGGAGGAGACAACAGTGAATAGCACAGAGATGGGGGCACACCTGATGCTTCAGTTCTTGGGACAGCCTGAGGTTTAAGCTTTGTTTGGTCTCAGCTTGCTTTGTAAGGCATTTTTGGCCATGCACTGATTCCCTTGTCTGTGCTTTTCAACTTAGGAAACACTGGGGAATGTTCTTATTTGCAGCTCTCAGGAAACAAGGTGGATGTGAGTGACATTGCTGAGGGGGGAGGGTCACAGAAGCTGAGTTGAGGTTGGGAACACTCGGCCACGCTGTGTTTGCCTCCTTAGACCAGGAGAAGGTTTCTGACTACGAGATGAAGCTGATGGACCTCGACGTGGAGCAGCTCGGCATCCCCGTAAGTAGGAGCCCAGGCTGGGTGTGTGCAGAGGGGTGTCTGCGAGAGCTGCAGCCCCCTGGGAGCCCCCCGAGCCCCCAGCTGAGGGTGCTGCCCCCCAGGAGCAGGAGTACAGCTGCGTGGTGAAGATGCCGTCGGCCGAGTTCGCGCGGATCTGCCGCGACCTGAGCCACATCGGCGACGCCGTCGTCATCTCCTGCGCCAAGGACGGCGTCAAGTTCTCTGCCAACGGAGAGCTGGGCAACGGCAACATCAAACTGTCCCAGACCAGCAACGTGGACAAGGAGGAGGAGGCTGTGAGTGCAGGGGAGCAGCATCGAGCTGCTGGGCCAGCTCTGCCTCGGGGGGTCTCGGGCTGGGGAGGGGGGAATTCCTCCTTAAACACCAGCTCTGACCCTTCTCCAACCCCTCCCCTAATTATCTTATTGTTCCAAAGCACCATTTGCCATCTTTGGTTAATGATAACTTGGGGTTCTTCTACTAAACAATCCTTGATTGATACACTTCTTGTTACCAGACTTTTAACATTGATCTTAGTAAAAGACCACTTAAACTTCCACTTAAACAATCATGGGTTGATTTACTTGTTGTTACAGACTTCAACATTAAGCTTCAGTTTAAGATCACTTAAACTTCTACTTAAACAGTCTCTGATTGATTTACTTCTTATTACTAGACTTCAACGTCATTCTTCAGTTTTAAGATCACTTAAACTTCTACTTAATCCCTGATTGATTTACTTTTTGTTACAAGACTTCAACATTAATCTTCAGTTAAAGATAATTTAGACTTCTACTTAACCACTCTTTGGTTTAGATTTTCCTGCCTGGTCCCCTGTGGCTGTGTTTCTCTGGGGAGTGCAGGTCACTGAGCAGAGCTGCCTGTTCTGCTGCTCTCCCCAGTTCCTTGTTCCTGTCATCAGCGTTTAGGGAGGAACTGAAGCCATGGCGTGTTTCAGGGGGCAGGCCCTGAGTGTCACCACTAGAACTGATCTCTGAAGTGTGGTTGAGTTACAGAGTTACAGTCTGGGCTGGAAGGGATCCCCAGAGGGTGGTGGGCACTGACCAGGCTCCCCAGGGTTTGGGCACAGCCCCAAGGCTGCCAGAGCTCCAGGAGGGTTTGGATTTTCCTCTTGGGACGGTCCTGGGATGGGCTGAGGGTTGGATTTCCTGGTCCTTGTGGGTCCTTCCCAGCTCAGCACATTCTGTGGGCCCTGCAGAGAGCTGTGCCTGGCCCTGGTTTACAGAGCAGAGCCCACAAGTCCTTGCCCATTTTAGGTCCCTGTCCCCAGCAGTGCTGAGGGGACGGTGGGAGCAGCACTGCTGGCCTTGCAGAGGTGCTTTGTGTCTCCAGGGACATTCCCTGAGGCCTGTCCTGGTTTTGCAGGTGACAATCGAGATGAACGAGCCTGTCCAGCTGACCTTTGCCCTGAGGTACCTGAACTTCTTCACCAAAGCCACCCCCCTGTCCCCCACAGTCACCCTCAGCATGTCTGCGGACGTCCCTCTGGGTGAGTGCAAGGGGCTCTGCCTCAGAAATGCTGCAGTTACAGCCTGACACTGGATTTGCTGCAGAGCCCCCTGACTGAACCCCCTTTCCCCCTCTCTCCCCAGTTGTGGAGTACAAGATCGCTGACATGGGGCACCTCAAGTACTACCTGGCCCCCAAGATCGAGGACCAGCAGGAGGGCTCTTAACGGGGGCAGCTGCTGGTGGCTTGGAGAGGGGAATGGTGGGGGAGCCATTCCAGTGCCTTGGAGCATCCTGGGAGCACTGCTGGGCTTGCCTTGTAGATATCTTTGTAAATAATTTTTCAAGTTACTATTTTGCTGTCCTGGTATCATTGGAAATAGGAATTGTTGGAGTTTTTCTAGTCTGTTCTGTACTCCCAGTTACCTCTTGGGTGCCATCTGAAGGTGGAATTTCTGGCTCCTTTCAGCTCGTGGAGAAGGGGAGCAATATTTAATGAGTCCTGGGGTTCACCTCTGGAGCTGTAGGTTGGGGTGGATGTTTTATTATGCTACAAGTTTTTGTGACCTTCCTTCATTTATTTTTGAAGCTGATATTCAACTGAAACTTGGAAATAAAGGATATAATTTCATGGAGTTTGTCCTGTTTAATTGTGGATGGGTGGGGGAATCAAAGCTGTGGCAGGTGCTGATGTGCCCTCACTCCTTTTGGGGCACTGCAGGCTCAGAATTCCCAGCCTTGGTCATTTAGGGTGTCATTACAGTCTGGATAATTAATTGGTCCCTGTTTGATCATGGAATGAGTTGGGCTGGAAGGGACCTCAAAGCCCATCCAGTTCCATGGGCAGGGACCCCTCCCACTGTCCCAGGGGGCTCCAGCCTGGCCTTGGGCACTCCCAGGGATGGGGCAGCCACAGCTTCTCTGGGAAT
>JAWWLY010000060.1:675163-700018 GCA_035041215.1 Gymnopithys bicolor
CCCCCTGTCATTGTTTCACTGTTTCCCTGTCACGGGTCCCCCTGTCACTGGTCCCCCTGTCACTGGTCCCCCTGTCACTGCTTCCCTGTGACTGGTCCCCCTGTCATTGTTTCACTGTTTCCCTGTCATTGGTCCCCCTGTCACTGGTCCCCTTGCCACTGGTCCCTCTGTCACTCTGTTTCCCCTGTCACTCTGTCACTGTTTCCCCTGTCACTCTCTCTGGTCCCTTTGCTCACCTGTGCCCAAGGGAAAGGTGTGTGGTGACAGAGGGCACGAGTATTTCATAAATGCCACCAGTGGATGAGCCCTAAGTGTGGAGATTTCTGTGGACAAAAGGCTTTTGGAGGGAGTTTCAGGGCCTGGGGTGTGTGCCAGGGAAATCAGAGAACTGAGATCAGTGGCACGAAAAGGAATAACTGAGAAAAATGAGATGGAGACAAAAGGTTCCCATGAGCTGCTGTGGATGAGCAGCCAAGCAGGGCTGGAAAGCACATGGTGGGGAGAAGGGAACTGGCTGGGGCAGTTGCTGGAGTCAGTGCTGAGCACCCAACAGTGCTCTGGGAGGTAGAAATGCCTTGGTGAGATCAGATTCTGATCTGACTAATCTGTTTGCACAGCTCTTTGAACATGCAAAGTATTCTGTAAGTGCAGCTTATGATTAAAAGGGCTCTTTAATTCTCTTTTATCTTGGATGGGAGCATCATGAATATTTTTGTAATTCTATTATGTTAAGCAGCTGATCCAAAGGATGGTTTTATTTGCCTGTAAAACAAATTCCCTGCAAGTTGGGACTGACATGGAATGAATGGAGCAGGTCTTTGAGTTGGACATGGAAACGTGTAATTACACTTGACATTTTGCAGATGGAAAAAACCCAGATCAATTTAGGAGCAGGATTTAAATGTTACCCAGTCAATAAGTATTCCTGGCTTCTGCCAGGCCAAAATGGGGCTTGCTGGGAATCACTCCCTGGCCATGGAGGCCTCTGGGAAGTGACTCTGAGCTCCACAAGATGTGGCTCTTGGGATTGTCTGGAAATAAAAGTCTTTCCTTCAGCACCACCTGTGGCAGAGCTGGACCCTCTGCAGGGGCCCAGCTGGAATAATTTACCCCATAAAACACATCCCAGAGTGATCTGTAAAAAGGGAAATGATTTGTGGATTGGGTTTTTCATCTGCTGAATAAAAGTGTTCCTTTGGGATTTAAGGCTTTGAGGGTATTTTATTCCCAAGCTCCTCTGCCATGGAGCCAGTGGAATATTAATTGCAATAATATAATATTACTGTATTTTTTACAACACTGTGCTGAATAAACCCAAATGCAAAGCTACCTGTCCTCGGGGAGGGGAGCCCTTCCCTCCAGGGTGGGCTTTGGGAGAGACTCCAGAATGTTTCCTGCAGGGAAAAGGTGCCTTTCCCTCAGCAGTGGGGGCTGGAAATGCCCCTCCTTGTGCTGCTGTTGCTGAGGGAGAATAAAGCTGCTCTGTTGTGCCCTGGAACTGAGCTGAGGCAGAGGAGGCAGAGAGGCTGAAAATCCCCTTTTTTCCAAAAGTCAGCTGATAAAAACATAATCTCAGATTTCAGGGCAGCTTTGCCTCTTCAGACAGCTCAGGCTTTGTGAGGCCCTTGGAGCACAACTGGGCTGGGCTCCTTCAGAACTTCCTTTGCGTTGCACTGGGGGCTCATTTGAGCTGTCAGTGCATTTGGAATGTGTAGAGGAGCTTGGCAGTTCCAGTGAGGGGGGAAAGGCACAATAGTTGGGGCATCTAAAACGGGTGAACTGCACTTGCATCAAACCTGGGGGTTTGGGCTCTGCTCTGTTTGATTTGCAGCTGTTCAGTAAAATGCAAATACCAAAAAAAAGTGGGATTGTCAAGAACAGAAGAAAGAATTTCTTTCACAGAAATTTTTCAAGTGCTTTGGAGTCTTATGGAAATTCTGAGCTGTGATAATTGTTGCATACAGGCCTCCAGTTTGCCTTGTTTCAGCAAGTTTTGTGCCTCACAGTCAGAGCAAACCTGGACCACAGGTGGAGTTTGGGAGGACAAGAAGCAGGAGCAGCTCCTTCCCAAGAGCTGGAAACCTCCCTTGAGCCCAAGTCATTTTCCCACTTCATTTACCTGTTTGCTGCTGGTTTTGCAGCACTTGAGAGTCCAAATTGTGTTGGGTTTGGCCTTTGTGGAGTAATAATTTGTGCTAAATTGAAAATGTACATTTGTGTCTGAAGAGCCTGACCAGGTTTGTGCTGGGAGGGATTTATAATACATTGGTGCTAATGACATGTCTTTTTTGTCCCACCCTCCTCCTCCTTTTTCCTCAGGACTATTTTCCTGGTGCTGCTGTTCTCCCAGTATGCCAGGAATGTCAAATTCCCATTACCCATTTACAAATCCAAGAAGGGATGGACAGCATACAGGCTGCAGCTTTTCAAGATGTTCCCTGTAAGTTGTTGAGTTGGCAGAAAACCCCAACCCTCATTTGTGTTTCAGGGGTTGGTTTTGCTTGGTTTTAATTTTTCTTAATAATGCAATAGATAAAAAGGTGAGATAAAGGCTTTATTGGAAACCAAATGGTTCTTTGGCCACAGAAAATACTCTCATACTGAGGGCCTGCCAGTCCCATTCTGGGGTCGGGAGGGGCTGTTGGAGGGATGGAGATTATGGAGGGGAGGGATGGGATGTGGATGGATCAGGGAAAACCCAACCTGAGCCCTCCACAATGGAGATTATGGAGGGGAGGGGTGTGGATGGATCAGGGAAAGCCCAACCTGAGCCCTCCCCAAAGGGGTGCTGAGATACCATCTCATTGTATCAAAGCACTTCTCAGTTCCCCCATGAAAAGCTTCTTTTTATTCCTCTGCTGAAACTGAGACTAATTCCCCAGTTTGTTCAAGTGCCCACTTGGAGCCTTTCCCATTTGTTAAGGAGAGAAGAGACTTGCTCCAATTCCAGAGCTTTTCCAACACCCCCTTCCTTGGGGGAGGCAGAGGGGGACCCCCAAAGGATCTGGTACAAAGGATCTGTTATCCCTCAAAGGATCTGGTGCAAAGGATCTGTTACCCCCCAACGGATCTGGTACAAAGGATCTGTTATCCCCCAGGGGATCTGGTACAAAGAATCTGTTATCCCTCCAAGGATCTGGTGCAAAGGATCTGTTATCCCCCAGGGGATCTGGTACAAAGGATCTGTTACCCCCCAACGGATCTGGTACAAAGGATCTATTATTTACCAAAGGATCTGGTACAAAGGATCTGCTATCCCCCAGAGGATCTGGTACAAAGGATCTGCTATCCCCCAGAAGATCTGGTACAAAGGATCTGTTATCCCTCAAAGGATCTGGTACAATGGATCTGTTGTCACCAAAAGGATCTTTTTCTGCTTGTCCACACTTAAACCCTCACTCAAATCCAATTTGCCCAGCCCTACTGGGGAGCCTGTTGTGGGTGAGCTGTGGGTCCTGACCCCTCCCTGTCCCTGTGCCCCAGATCATCCTGGCCATCCTGGTGTCGTGGCTGCTGTGCTTCATCTTCACGGTGACAGATGTGTTCCCCCCGGACAGCTCCAAGTACGGGTTCTACGCGCGCACGGACGCGCGGCGGGGAGTGCTGCTGGTGGCACCCTGGTTCAAGGTGCCCTACCCCTGTAAGTGGGGCTGCTGGGGGGGACACTGATGGGGGGGCAGGAGCTCAGGGAGGGTTCCCATGGGCTTGTGGATGGGCCGTCCCTGGGAGTGTCCAAGGCCAGGTCGGATGGGGCTTGGAGCAAGTGCAGAGGAGGCCCCGGAGTTGCTCCAGGGCTGGAGCCCCTTGGGGCCAGGCTGGGAGAGCTGGGGGGGTCACCTGGAGAAGGGAAGGCTCTGGGAGAGCTGAGAGCCCCTGGCAGGGCCTGAAGGGGCTCCAGGAGAGCTGGAGAGGGACTGGGGACAAGGGATGGAGGGACAGGACACAGGGAATGGCTTCCCAGTGCCAGAGGGCAGGGATAGGTGGGATATTGGGAAGGGATTCCTGGCTGTGAGGGTGGGGAGGGCTGAGCTGGGATTCCCAGAGAAGCTGTGGCTGCCCCATCCCTGGGAGTGCCCAAGGCCAGGCTGGAGCCCCTGGAACAGTGGGAGGTGTCCCTGCCCAGGGCAGGGTCGTGGAATGGGATGATCCTTCCCAACCCAAGCCATTCCATGGTGGTGGTTTTTCTCATTTCCCCCTTTAACTGATAACCTTGAGATCTCACCCAAGAAAGGCTGAGCTTCTGAAACTGGAATTTGTAGAAGGCACTTGGAGGGTTTATCTGGGCCACTCTTGTCCCCTGATAGCATCATGTGCCTGTCCATGAAATGTGGATTTCCAGGGAAGGGTTGATCGTCTGACTTCGGCATAACAAGATCAAGTCATTCCAAGTCCTGTGGAGCCACTGGAGCCATTGGCTCTCACTGTCTGGAGAATCTCTATTGTGTGGAGCTTTTCCCACTTTGCTGCTCTTCCCTGTCCCAAACACACCCATTCCTGAATTGGCACAACTCTTAATGACATAAAAATGCCCTGACTTGCCAGAGTGGGGTTGGAATTGGGCCCGTGGGCAAGTCAGAGGATGCCAGTCCTGCTTATCAAAGGGCAGTGAAAGCCTTTACAAGGGAACACCAAGCACTTTATACAACACTTGGGATACTTGTGTTCTCTTGTTGGCCATCCCTGAGTTTAAAGGCTGGTTTTATGGCATGAGGTGGAGTTGCACAACTGCTTCTCCCTTGTGCTGCTCAGAAATTAAGGGTAATAAGGGAATAAAATAATACAAATCGTTAGGAATAACTCCCCATTGTCAGGAGGCAGCTTCACTGTGGCTTCCCATGTGCCTTGGCTCTGATTAGTCCTTAAAAGAAAACACTTCTAAAGCAGAAGATGAAGAATAGAAGCTTTTGGGAAAGGAGAGGAGGAAAACTCCACCCTGATTAGACCTTCCCTGTCTGTGAAATTCACTCACTCCTGTGTGATTTCCAGTCCCTTTTGTTGCAGGAGGCTCATCTCTTTCAAAGAGATAAAAGCATCAAGGCAGTTGCTGTGGAAAACCTGCCAAGCTTTTCTGCAGGGCTTAAATTAATCTCATTTTCCCTTCTACAAAAGTTTGGACCAGGGAGGTGTTTGTGCAGGGATCAGAGCTGGTTGTGGCCCATCCTCTTTGATAAACTAAACTTGTAACCACAGCCTGAGTTTTTGGGGCAATAATAATTAAGTGGCATCTGCCTCACTGCCCAGAATTATTTTCTCACAAGCTGTAGCTCAAATTCCTGCCATCTGAACAGGAGGAATTCTTTTGGTGGGGTTTGGTGGCTCTCTGGGATGTTTCCAAGCAAGATCAAAGCAGTTTTCCCTTTGCTCCTTTCATCTACTTGAACTTGCCAGGCTGTGTTTGGGGGAGGGGAGTTTGTTGTTCCCACTGAAGATGAATAAATAGTGTGTGAAGATGAATAAATAGCCTGTCCCTGTGCTGGCACTGCTGGCGGCACCTCCAGGCCTGGGGGCAGCTCTGGGTCCCCAGGACAAGGACATGGAGGGGCTGGAGGGTGTGCAGGGAAGGGAATGGAGCTGGGGAAGGGGCTGGAGCAGCAGGAGTGGCTGAGGGGGCTCATCCTGGAGAAAATGAGGCTCAGGATGGAACTTTTCCCTCTCCAATTCCCTGATGGAAGGGGAGAGATGGAGGGGGCTGGAGGGGGTCAGGCTCTGCTCCAGAGAACAGGGAGGAGGAGAAGGAACAGCCTGGAGTTGCACCAGGGAGAGTTCAGGCTGAATATTGGGAACAATTCCTCCATGGAAAGGGCTGTCCAGCTGGCACAGGAGTGGAGTGCCCATCCCTGGCGGGATTCACCATCCCTGTGGTTGCGGCACTTGGGGACATGGGTTAGTGGTGGCCTTGGCAGTGCTGGGGAATGGGTGGACTTGGTGACCTTAGAGGGCTTTTCCAACCTAAACCATTCCATGATTCCATGATAAACATCCCGCCAGTTCAGTCGGGCTCTGCCCCAGGAACAGGGACAGGAGAGGAAACTGGTCTCAGGCTGTGCCGAGGGATGTTCAGGCTGGACCCTGGGGAAATTCCTGCATGGAAAGGGCTGCCCAGCTGGCACAGGAGTGGAGTGCCCATCCCTGGGGACACTGAACATCCCTGTGGATGTGGCACTTGGGGACGTGGCCAGTGGTGGCCTTGGCAGTGCTGGGGGAATGAACGGATGGGCTCAGTGGCCTTGAAGGTCCTTCCCAAGCCAGATGGTTGTATGACTGAGTGCAGGGGCTGTGTGTGCTGCTGTGTGTTGTGCTGTGTGCTGGGGCAGGAGGGTTTCAGTTCCCTTCTCTCCCCAGTCCAGTGGGGTTTGCCCACCATCTCGGCCGCCGGTGTCATCGGCATGCTCAGCGCCGTCGTCGCCAGCATCATCGAGTCCATCGGCGACTACTACGCCTGTGCCCGCCTGTCCTGCGCCCCCCCTCCGCCCATCCATGCCATCAACAGGTCTGCCCACACCACAGCCACTTGGGGCTTGGGGTTTTTGGGTTATTTTTTTCCCAGAAATGTGCTCCGGGGTGGAAATCACGGGGTAGTCACTCACGAGGGCTGAGGGGCTGACACATGAGATGGAGGGGTGGGGTGGGGTTACTGTGGTGCCAGGGGAGCACTGGGATGGCAGTGCTGCTCCTGCTGGAGGCTGGGGATGTTCCAGCACAACCTCCATAGGGACACAGCGCCAGTCTGGGTCTGGAGCTGCGCTGGTTTGTCAGAGTCACCTGACATGGGGTTGGAGAAAGAGCGAGCAGCCCTTAAGTTTGGCTTAGGCTGTGATTTCGACTTGAATTATGTTGTAATTTCCTCAGTTAGAATGTGATTGTCTTAGACTCAGAAAACAGAACTGGGATGGGTTTTCCAGGTGTGCTAGAGCTGGAAATATGAATTACAATAATCCCACAATGGGACAGAGCCCTGACAGCCCCCACTGTAACACTAAGGGCTCTGTGCTCACACAAATGGGACCTGATTTCTCTCTGTGGTTCACAGGGGGATTTTCATTGAGGGTCTCTCCTGTGTTCTGGATGGGGTGTTTGGGACAGGGAATGGATCCACCTCTTCCAGCCCCAACATTGGTGTCTTGGGCATCACAAAGGTATGTGCTTTACCCTGACCTCTCCTCAGGTGTTCTCCTTGTGTTCCCGTTGCACAGCATGACCCTCCTGCAGGAGGCCCTTCTGAGCTGCCCTCCCTGTCTGTGCCAGCTGCTCTCCTGGAAGTCCTTTCTTCTTCAGCAGCACCTCCAAAACCTTTTAATTCAGAGCAGAAGGAGGTTAAATCCTCCAGGAAGGAGATGCTGCTAAATAAGCTGTCCCTTGAAAAACCAAGGCAGCATTCCAGGGCTCTGGGGGGGTTTAAGTGAGGCATAAACACTGCAAACTGCAGAGAAACTGGTGCTTTTGGAGTGTCTTGGCTCTGAAAGGGAAGTGACTGTTGTTAATGCGTCACTTGAGCACAATAAAATACATCTCAAGGCCCTTGGGCTTTATCTTTGTCTGTACCAGGACATGGCACTGACACAGTCAAGGCAGTTTCAGAGTTAAATGTCCCCTAAATGTTTGTTTTCAAGGCACTGCTGAGGGGATTACGTGGTTTTTGGGGGATGTTAACCAAATGTATTGAGGGATTGCCTTGTTCACGTGTGGGACTGGATGTGCCTTGACCTGGCAGGCCTTGGGCTGCAGAGCTTTGCTTGATACTGTTAATTTAACCTTGATACTGTTAATTTAACCTTGTTAATTTAATTCCTTGGTAAGGAATACCAGCAGGAGTCATTTATGTTGTAAATTGGTACATCTTGTTGTGTGTTTCATGTGCAAGCCATAAATCCTTCATGTTTATGAGATGGAAAATGTATGTTCTCCACTCCCATAACTCATCCTCTGACCTCATCCAGCAGAAATGATTTATTTATTACATCTCCAGCCACTTCTTTGGCTGCACAAAGGGTGGTTCTGGTGGCTCTGGGCTGGAGTACAACACTAACAGCACCATCTGCTGTCTGTACCAGTGGCCGTTCAGCTGCTGATGGAAATTTCCTGGAGGAAGTTTGAGTTAGAAAAACCCTCAAAGAAAGGTTTATTTTGTTCTGCTTCCTCTCTGCTGCTATTCATAGGAGCTGATATGAATGAGCAGCCTTTTTTTACTGCCATCCCACAGAAGTGAGTGGGAGCAGCAGAAAATGAGTGTTTGGTGGCAGCTGGGGCAGAGCTGGGCACACAGTTGGGCTGTTCTGGAGCAGAGACTGTGCCTGTCCCAGGCTGGCACAGCTGGGTGGCTCTGCCCCAGGGGTTCCTCTTGTTCTCCTGCCTGCACACTCATTCCTAAAAACCTTTGCAACCTCAGGTTTTACCCAAATGGGGTTTTTTTGGCTCGTGGATACTCTGCTGTTTGTCTGGGAGGGGACTCTGGTGCTGCATCAGCCTGGGGATCCCCCTGGAAAGGCATTTACCCCCCTGAAACTGGTGTGTAATTGCACTTAAAACTTCAATTTGAGGCTTCCACTGGATGTAAACACTGCAGAGACTCTGAGTTCCATCTGGTGAGAAGAACACCCCAATTAACTCTGATAACTGAGGGGGAGATGGAGACACCAGTGCCATTCCATGCCCTCCCATGAGGTTTGTGTGTGCTGGGAATGAAGGTGCTCATTAAATGCTCCCAGGATGTTTCCAGCAGCTTCCCAGAGGAGCTTCACTTGTTTGCCTTGTAGTGATTGAGCACTTGCATAAACGTGTCCCTGTTGTGTGGGTTTGACAGAACTTGCCCATTTTGTGCAGGAAGGTTATTTCAGAGCAAGGTGGCCCTGAGGAAATTACCTTTATAAAGCAGAGAAAGGTGCAGGTTAAATTCTGTTATAATCTTAGTGAGCTCCCCAGTGATCCCACCTGAGAGCTCAGCAGGAACAGGGAGAGAAGGACTTTTTCCCCCCACCCAGACCTGTTGTTTTTGAGTCTCCCTTCACTCCTTTAGCTCAGTCACATCAGTACCTCCTTCCTTTGAACCTTAACATTCTGTGAGAGGAGACATGCAAAGGCCTTGGCCAGACACCACCTGACAGTGTAAAAGGGGGTTGCATGTCCCTGGGGCACCTTTTATGGTGCTGGAGCAGAATTAAAACATTAATTATTCAGGTTTGTCATCTGCCACTGCAACAGAGACCAGCACTGCCCCAAGTCTGGGTGCTTAAAATAAAACTGGGAAGGAAGTGCAGCCCTTGGTGTCAGCACACCCTGTTTGCATGTGCAGTGACTCCAGTCTTGCTCTCCCAGGGCTGTAGAAACCAGTTGCTGATCTTGGTGTAAAAATCCTGCTCCTGCCTCACCCCACCCATCTGTTCCTGTCCAGGGGCAGCACAGGTGGCATTTATTTGCCCCATTTGCCTTCTCTCCCAGATGTGCTCTCCCTGTTTGCTTCCTCTCCTGCACCAGCTGTTGTGCTTGTGCTGCAGCATTTCCAGGTGCTTTTCAAGCTGCCTTGGTGTCACCAAACCCCAGATCCAGGGAGGTTCCCTGAGGTTGGAGCAGCTGAGCCCCTTGGAAACAAAACCACACACACAGAACCTTGAGAAGGAGGTCAAATGAAAGGAGGAGAACAGAGTGAACTGCAGGGGGTGGGGCAGGGCCAGGGGCAGGATTTGTGCCAGTGTGCTGTGCTCTCTGCCCAGGCTGGGCAGGGTTTGTGCCAGTGTGCTGTGCTCTCTCCCCAGGTTGGGCAGGATTTGTGCCAGTGTGCTGTGCTCTCTCCCCAGGTTGGCAGCCGCAGGGTGATCCAGTACGGCGCTGCCTTCATGCTGCTGCTGGGCATGGTGGGCAAGTTCAGTGCCCTGTTCGCGTCCCTGCCCGACCCGGTGCTGGGCGCCCTCTTCTGCACCCTCTTTGGTGAGACACGGCCCTCATTCCCCTTCTCCTCTCTGATCCTGGGGTTTGATGTGCTTTGCCATCCTGTGTGCCCTGGGAGGGCTGACCCTCCTGTCTCTGCCCAGGGATGATCACGGCCGTGGGACTGTCCAACCTCCAGTTCATCGACCTGAACTCCTCCAGGAACCTCTTTGTCCTCGGATTCTCCATCTTCTTTGGGCTGGTGCTCCCAAGTTATCTCAAGCAGAACCCCCTGGTCACAGGTAGGTGTTCCTGCTCCTCCTGCTTCGCCCTCCTGGTCATGGGAAGTACAAACAGGTATAAGGGTGATGCTAAAATCTATAAAAATGAAAAAAAATAAAAATTCAAAAACCCCCTTAGGCATCAAGGGGATGGAAGAGGAAAACCCAAGTGTTGTGGAGACAACAAGAGCTGGAGATCCTTTATATGTGGTCAAAGGGAATTAGTTGGGATGTGGAGACCTGAATGGAATGTTTTAGTGGGATCCAGCTGAAGTTTTCCTCCTTTCTCTGGGTGCTCCATGGATCAGTGAAAGACAAATACCATTTGGGCTGAAAAAAGGACTAAAAGGGTCAATTTGGGTTGTAAATGATTAAAAGACTGAGGGGAAACAGCAGGGGAGAGTTTGGGAGGCAGAAGTTGAATTTTTTTTGTCACTGCAGACACATGTTCTGAGTGTGAATTTGGATTTTCATGAGCTCCAGACTGTTAAATTTGGGAGCCCTGGGGCAGCTTTTCTGTGTTACTATTTTCCTGTGCCATCAGGGGTGGACTCTCAGGAACACCCCACTGGTTTGGGTTGTTCTGGGGTGTTTTAAGGGAATTATTAGCTGGCAGTTTCAGTTGTTGCCTCAGACCCAGATTTAGGGGCCTCTGTGCCCTGCTTTGGGTGGGTCAGACACGCAGATCCCTCAGGCAGGGCTGGGGGGTGGTGCATCAGCAGGATGTGCTCCCAGGAGGTGCTGCTGTGAAGTCTTTGCCTTCTAAAAGTAAAGTTTTGCAGATAGAATGACTTCAACCCACCCCATTGGATATGATGGACATTCCTCTTTTCCATATTAGAGTTTCCTAAGAGTAAATATATATATATATATAAAGAAGAAATAGTTTCAATTATTTGTGGCTGCAGCAGGATCTAAAATGGCATTTTGGGACATTCTAATGAGCAACTCCCAAGTCCCATTTTGGGGCTGAAGGGCCCCCCATCAGGTCCTGCTTGATGGGAAGGGTCTCTGCATGAATTCCCATGTGGTTTCCAGAGTGCCCCTCCCTGAGCTCAGCAGCAAATCCTCCTGTGTGTCCATTGGGGGATGCCAGGAATGGGAAAATGCCAATATCTGTCCCTGTTTGTTGCAGGAATAGCAGGAATTGATCAAGTGTTGAACGTCCTCCTCACCACAGCCATGTTTGTCGGGGGCTGCGTGGCCTTCATCCTGGACAACACCATTCCAGGTGGGCACTGGGGGGGCTGGCACCGTTCCAGGGGGGCACTGGGGGGCTGGCACCGTTCCAGGGGGGCACTGGGGGGCCTGGTCCCCTTCCTGTGGGATCAGGAATTCTTTTGTGCCAACACCATTCCAGGGGGGCACTGGGGGGCCTGGCACCATTCCAGGGGGGCACTGGGTTTGTCCTGATGCCCTTTCTGTGGGATCAGGAATTCTGCAGTGCCAGCACCATTCCAGGGGGCAGGAGGGCAGGGAGACATCCCTGCTTTTGGTGTTCCCTCCCTGGAATCCTTTCCAGGTTGAGGCCTCCATCCTAAAAGCACCAAAAAGAGCTGATCAAACCAAACCAGAGCAGTCCTCAGAGCATGGATAAAACTCATTTTAAGATCCAAACCTGCTCCATTCAAGAGGAAAAATTTACTTGATTTCCACTTATAAAATGAACCACATTTTTCCCTCTTCCTGCCTGTCTGAGGAATGTGAAGGATCTTCCCTGAGCTTTGCTGGATGTGGTGGCTGAGCCTTAAGGTTTTCTCTCTCTCTCTCTCTCTGTGTATTCACATCAAGATATCCATGAATATGTTCATTTCTTTTCCCTTCTGTTTGGCCTCCAGGGAGCCCTGAAGAAAGGGGAATAAGGAAATGGAAGAAAGGGGTTGGGAAAGGAAGCAAATCCCTGGATGGGATGGAGACCTATGATTTGCCTTTTGGCATGAACTTCATCAAAAAATACAGGTGTTTCAGCTTCCTGCCCATCAGCCCCACCTTCCTGGGATACACGTGGAAAGGCTTCAGGAAAAGCAGTAACTGCAGGAGTTCAGATGAAGACTCAGAAGCTGCAGTATAGCCTTAGCTGAAATTATATCCTCTAGCTGTAGTAAAAGATGTATTTGCAGTTTCTTGCTGATTAAGAAGCATTAAAATATATGTTTTGTATATCTGCATTTAAATTCTGGAACCAGAGCTGAGACGGATTTTAACATTAAGAGAAAAAAAAAGAAGAAATAAAACAAAAGCTTTTGCTGCTGTGGGTGGTGGGAGCCAGGTCTGGTGTCTCTGGGGCAAGTTCCAGGGGTCTGGGGAAGCTGAAGGTGCTCCTAAGCCTGTTGGGTTTCAGTGGGTTTAGGTCCTGGAAGTGTGAAGGTGCTCTTGAGAGGCTTTAATTAACTTAATTCTGGTGTTATGGAGCCCTCGGTGCTGGCACTGTTGGTACAGCAGGAAATCTGGATCTGTGAGAAGGAAGGGGGGAAAAGAAAGGAAAAAAGGAAAAATATTTCCTTCTGCTCATGTCCCATCCTGTAGATGTTGGTTTTCACTCCCTGATGTGCACGTGCCATATGTGAGCTTGGGAAAGGCAAATCATGAGGGTGTTGTTTGGGTGATCCCAAATTCCAGTGGCACATCCAGTGCTGAGATGGGAAGTTCCTGCCCTGACTTTGCCCATGGACTCCAGGGCTGCCTTTGCTGCCCCAGTGCTGGAGGAGCCACTGATTTCACATCAGTTCTATTTTTCCCAACATCTGCTTTTCCCACCTGGGATTCCCCCCCAGTGTCCAGGATTTCCTTCCAGGGACACGAGGCTGGAGTGTTACAGGAATGGGAAGTTTGAACTTCCAGACAGGGCCTGGTGGGTTTGTGGTTTAGTGCCAGATGCTTTTTGGTTTAGCGTGAGATGTTTCCTGGGCTAAAAGGGTAATTATCTGAGCAGTGAAGCAATTAACACCTTTCTGGCAGGGAGTGCCAGTGGTGGGAGCTGGGCAGGAACGTTATGGGATGTCCAGAGCTGCTGCAGCACTGGCATTGCCTCTTCCTTCTCTCCCTCTGGGGCTTCTCCAGGAGCTCATTCCAGCCGGGAAGGGGTTTGGAATGGCACAGACACCTCACCTGAGCCCCCCAGTCTCTGTTGGGGTACTGGGGCCAGGCGGGCACCGCTGCCGGGGTTTGCTGCCCTGGCACAGTCTCAGCTCTGCTGCCCTGGCACAGTCTCAGCTCTGCTGTCCCGCGGGTGCTCACGCTCCTCATGCATCCATAGTTAACAGTTTTACTCCTGTTCAATGTTCTTACTATTGCCAGTTAGTTTTAGACTCGAGTGTGCCCCCAAAGCATCCTCAGCTGTGGCACCCTCAGGGCAGTGCCAGGTCGGTACCCCCAGGCCAGTGTGTGCTCAGCAATGTCCTGCGCTCCCGGGGAGCCCCAGCAGGGCCTGCCGCGATTCCCGGCGGGATTTCTCCCGCTCTGGCTCCGGGCAGGGGCACAGGGGCTGTCTCTGCTCCCAGGGCAGTTCCTTCGTGGAGGGGTTGGGGTGGGAGGGCGAGGCAGGAGCGCGACGGATCCGTGCTGAGTAGTGTAGAGTGGGGATGATCCCGTGGGTATTCCCAGCATGCCATGGCTGTTTCCAGAGCCTTTTTTATCCTGCTTTTCCCATGTCCAAGCATGCCTTTGTTCCTGCTTCGGGGAACTTTCAGTAGTTTGCAGTCTCGGTGTGGGTGGGGCTGTCCCAAGCTGGTCGAACCGTTGTTGTGTCGTAGACGAGGTTTGTTTGCCTGTGAAACCAAGTCGTTTGTCCTCAGTTTTGAAGCTTTCCCTCTCCAGGCAGGAGGTGTTCCATCCCCACATCCACCTTGGAGGGCACACCCCTCTGCTCAGGGGCACGGAGCTCCCCAAGTTCCCAACTTTCTGTGCAACCAAAGACGTGGGGGAGCCGAAAGTAGAGCTGTGAAAGGAAAACAGGAGCCACCTCTGGTGGTTGTCCCACCCCAGGGTTGGTGTGACGCCCAGTGCCAAAGCTGGTTATCTTGGAATGGTTGAGAAAGGGAGAGAAAAGCTTTTTGCTCCCAGTGGTGCCACCTCAGGGACGTGGAGCTGCTCCATCCCCATCCCTGTTCCCAGCCTTTCCCAACTCCTCCTGTCTGGGAATGTCAGAGGGAAGGGGTGGTGAGGGCAGGGTTTGTCTCCTCTCACCTGGCTCAGGTTAAGCTGAACATGTTCTGTGCTCCCTCACCTCAGACTGGCCAATTCCAGTTCCAGGGCAGGGAATCCAAGGGGAGTTTCCTCCCCCTGGAGCAGGACCCCCATCCTTCCCTGCAGCACTGGAACCATTATCCCAGTGGGTGCAGTCCCACTGTGTGTGGCACTGCTGGATTTGGTTCTCTTGGGGGCTTCTCCTGTGCCCGTTCCCAGCCCCATCCATGGGGAGCACCGAGGGGCAGGTGTGTCCCCTGTTGGTCAGCGAGGACTCCCCACCTTCTCCCAAGGGTGGATGGTTGGGAAAGGAGACCTGGGATGTGCAGGGGAGGGCTGGGATGGAGCCAGAGGAGCACCTGGAGTGACCTGGGCTGAGGTGATCCCTTGGGAAGAGAACTCCTGTTCCTTCCCAAGGCCCCTGGAGCCTCCCAGCTGAAGGACACGTCGTTTTAGCTTGTGAGGGGAATGACTGAATTCCCCTGGATTTGTGCAGTTGCAGCAGGTGATTTTGGACCTTAAATCCTCCCACAGCCACTTGCCCTGGTCCCTTTTGCACCCCAGTGGCTGCTGTGGAGTTCCAGGGGACTGGAAGGTGCAGGTTGCAGAGCATTGGACACGTCCTGTCGTGTTGTGCAGGTGGAACTCAAGTGTAAAGGCAACACTCTGTTTTCCTCTGTTTTCTTCCCTGCCTTCCAAAGAGCCCAATCCAACCCCCCAGGGGAGGCAACACCTGAGAGGTGAGTGAGGAGGTGAGGAGATGTTTCAGCCAGAAGAGGGAAGGGCAAATATTCATGGTAGAAATATCATTTTGTCATATCAAAGATAGTGTCAATGTACACAAAAGTAACTTGGGATTTTTGTAATTGAGATTCTCTTGTATTTTTTTTAGGTTGAATTAAGGATTCTTGCTGACATGTTGAAAACACGTTTTCTAAAGCAAAGCCTTGCAAATTTTACCTCTAGAAATTTTGGTTTCGTAGCTGCCGACTCTGACTGATTAACGTTGTCATATTAGAGGGACTTCACCACGTCCCTCCCTCAGAAAGTTCAACCTCCCAACCCCAAATTTGCTTTTATGCCTTTTAATACTGACTTGAAATATGACAACTTGGTTTGTACATGAATATATTGCAGTATTTTCTTTCCATATATTAAGAATAACATTTCCGCTCAGGATAACGGCGGCGCTTTCCTGGGAGGGAGTGGTATGAGTGTCATGACAATGTCATGTGATGGTAGAATTTCTTCATTGACGAATCTGTAGTGGTTGTTTATACTTTATTTACCCATGTTTCTGTTCTTACCCACCACTGAAGGGGTTTCTTGTTCTCTGTCCCCACTGAGCTCTGGGATCAGGGTTGGAGACCCTCCCTGTGGAGCGTCAGCGAGGGCCACCCCTGATCCCTGCATGGATCCCTCAAAAACGTGGGAATTGTGTCCTTCTGGGGGTGACAGCACTCCAGGCTGCTGGGCTGGGTGGGCCCTGGGTGCCTCCACTCCCAGCAGGGCTTGGTACAATCAGTCTGGTGTGTGAGACCAGCACGACCTCCCTGTTCCTTCCCGTGGCCTCTGCAGCCAAAGCCTCTCCGTGTCCCTTTGCCTTCCCTTTCCTTTCCTGGAGCAGGGACAGTGTTGGCTCTCTGGGTTGGGCCACAGGGGCCCACCTGGGGCATTTCCCACCTGGGGCAGTTTCCCTGTGTTCCCACAGCCCTTGGGGTTGGCAGGGAGGCCACGAGTTCCAGGGAGTGCTTGGTCTGCTCCAGGTGCTGGGAGCCATCCCGATCATCCCCCTGCTCCCACTGTGCCCTGGGCATCCCATGGGAATCTCAGCCTGCCTGGGGCTCTGGGCATCCCCTGGGAATCTCAGCCTTCCTGTGGCTCTGCCCTGGGCATCCCCTGGGAATCTGGACCTGCCTCCTGTGCTGTGGCTTCTCCTCCACCTTCCCAGCTGCTCCTCTTGCTGCCACTCCCAATTCTGTGTTTGTCTCTCCGGCAACCTTTGGTGTAACAAACTATTGACTGTTCTTAGACAGTGGGGATAAATTTTGTTTTCCCATGACTTTTTGTGACTGACTTTGGCTGTAAAACTTTTTTTGTTAAACAGCAAGAGTTTATTTGGGAGGGTGGGGGGGTGTTCTGTTTAATTCTTTTTGTTGTTGTTGTTCCAAGATGTGTAATTCTTTTATGGAGTTTTTTTATTTCATCATTTGGTTTCTGGTTTGTTTTTTTTTTCTAACATTGCTTCATTAAACACCTAAATATTTAAAAATGTAATATTTGGACCAGATGTTGTGAATAATAGTAGATAAAGCTATTTTATTCTGTATTTTTAAAGCTGTTCAGTATAAATAAACGCGGGCATAGATGCAACGAGGCAGTGGTTGGTGGTTCCTTTTTAACAACCCTTTGTATGGAGAGTTGTGGAATTACAGAATCCTGGAATGGGTTGGGATGGAGGGACCTTGAAGGTCTCACTCCACCCCCTGCCCTGGGCAGGGACACCTCCCACTGTCCCAGGGGGCTCCAGCCTGGCCTTGGGCACTCCCAGGGATGGGGCAGCCACAGCTTCTCTGGGAATCCCAGCCCAGCCCTCCCCACCCTCACAGCCAGGAATCCCTTCCCAATATCCCACCTATCCCTGCCCTCTGGCAGTGGGAAGCCATTCCCTGTGTCCTGTCCCTCCATCCCTTGTCCCCAGTCCCTCTCCAGCTCTTGGAGCCCCTTTGTGCCCTGCCAGGAGCTCTCAGGTCTTCTCTGGGAATTCCATCCCAGCCCCCACCCCCCACTCTCACAGGGAAGAATTCCTTCCTAATTGATCCAATTCTTCCTAATTAAGGTTGGATGATTTGGGGTTCCAGGTTCCAGGTGATGGGGAGACACAGAATCTCTTTGCAGCAAAACTCCAACCCCCAAACACCTTCCCCACCTTCCCAGCCCCCACCTCATCCCACACAGACACATGAAATTCCTGGATTTATTGGGAAGAGGCTCCTCTTCTGCCATTCCTGGTTCCCTGTCCCTGCTTTTAGCACCTCTGAGACCTCCCTGAGTGTCCCTTTTAAACACAGCTGAGGGCACCTCACCCCAAACCCTGCACTGAACTCTGGTGCCTCTGCAGCTCCAGGATCAAATTCCCAACGTTCTCCCAGAGCAGCCACACTCCTGGGGGGGATCAGCAGCTGGAACTGATCCCACAGAGAGCACACAGAGCCTTTGGGGGGGTATTGGCTTTTGGGGGAGCCAACCCAGAGATCCCCCAGTCCTTTCCTAGAGACCCCCAAGTCCTTCCCTAACTTGAGTCCCAAACACTGGAATGACGTGGGAACTGGAATGGCCCAAAGTCCCCCAAAGTGGCAGCGAGAGGAGGGTTCAGGTCTGGGATTGGAGCCAGAGGAGCAGCCCCGACCAGGGCCAGGGATTTCTCCTCCCTCCAGGCTGGGTCTGTGATGAAAACCATCTGATCTTAATCCTGACTAATCCCTGTGCTGCCAGGTCAGAGCTTGGGATGGCACTGGGGTTTCCTTGGGTTCTGCCCAAACCCACAAAGGGCTTCATTTACCTGGGGAAGAATCTCCAAACTTGAGGCTTTTCAGGACAGCAGGAACATCCTCAGCAGGGGCAGCAACTGTGAGTCACAGGAGGAGAGCTCAGATCCAGGGAAAGGCTTTTCCAGAGCCACATCTCTCCCAGCTGCTTCCCAGAGGCTCCAAGTGCAGGATTTTGCTGGGAATTCGTGACAGGCAGCTCAGGGGCTCAGAGCTGGGATGATGGGAAGCTGCCAGAGGAGTTGGGAATTTTGCTCAATCTGGGAGGAAATAGCTGAATCTGGGAGAATTTTGTAGCTGGTGCTTCATGCTGGGGCCTGACTGAGGCCCTTGGTGGGAGCAAATCCCTCCAGGCTGAGGGGCTGGAAGGTGCCAGCTGCATCCCAGCATGGAATTTGACATGGAAATTCAGGATTCACTGAGCTCACCTGCTGCAGCATCCCTGCTTGCCTTTTCCTGGGGGATTTTTGGCAGCCTGGAGGATGCTCAGGCTCGAGGGGTGGGAGTTCTGCTCTCCTCCCTCCTGGATTTGGTTCCTCCTGGATTTGGTTCCTCGTGGATCCATCTCACATCCAGTGGCAGTGAGGAGGCACCACAGCCTGGCCTGCCCTCGGCCCCTGCAGGGTGTCCTCACACAGCAGGAATGGGGCAAATCCCTTGGATTTGATAAATAAATCCCTCCATCCGGGCTGGAGCCTTCCCATCCCACCACAGCACGTCACAAACCTGGGATTTAACCCCAATCTGAGCTGAGTTCCCCCTGTGCTCCTGCACCTGCCCCTCTATTTATTTCTGGTTTTATTTTCCCCTCCCTTTGCAGCCACCCCACGAGCTGGGGGGTGGTAGAAGCTTCTCCTTGGGGTGAAATCCCTGGGATTTGGGGCTGGGATGGGTGGCCAGGGCAGGCTCTGCTCCACTGTGAGCCTGGCCAGGCTCTTCCCAGGACAAAGGGCCTCTGATCCTGCAGCCTGGAGATGCTGCTGGAATATCAATCCCGAGCACTTTTGCCGAGTCAGTGCTTCCCCAAGCCAGATGGCTCCTCCAGAACTCACATTTTACATACAAATCAAAAAACAAAAAAAAAAACAACAAACCAACAAAAACCAGGGGAAAAAAAAACAAAAAAAAAAAGGCAGATTCCAGCCCATGCCTGTTTGGCCAAAGCAGCTGCTTGGATTATTTCTTTGTTTTGGGATTTTTCACCCCTCGTGTGGGCTGTTTCTGGGCGAATTCCTTCAAAAGAAAAAAAGCCCAGAGAAGCCACAGGGCACTGGGAAAGGTCAGAGCAGACAAAGGAGGAGGGACACGGCGGCTGCTCCTCTGGAATACTGAACACTCCAGGCAGTGCCCCGGGGTGGCCAGGCGGGATGGGACCCCATCCCGGGAATGCTGAGGCCACTGTGCCCCCCCAGCTGCATCAGCTGCTTCCAGGCAGATTGAATTTCACTTTTGGTTCCTCCCCAGTCCGCTCCTGGGGGCGGGTTTGGATCCGGGTGGGATCCCTCGGGCGTGGCTGGGAATCGGCACAGGGTCCCATCCTCTGTCCCAACGGCCGAGGGTGATCCTGCCTGGCTCTGGCTCTGCATTTTCCGGGATTTGGGGCATTTTAAGGCAGGAATAACCACTTGAGCCTGTGTGATACAGCCCACAAGGCTCCTTCTGGGAATTCTGCCTAGAGCTGGAGCTGATTATAAGAGCATTTCCAGCCTGGATGCGTGGGATGGGGGTTCATTTGGAATCCTGCTCCTGGCAGCAGGGATGGAGCATCCTCTGGGATCCTGGTCTTTGTACAAGGATGGAGAATCCCCTGGAATCCTGGTCCTGGCATCAGGGATGGAGAGTCCTCTGGGATCCTGGTCCTGGCAGTGGGGATGAGGCATCCTTTGGGATCCTAGTCCTGGTCCCTGGATCCAGAGCCTGGATCAGGGATGGGAAATGGAGCTTCCTTTGGGATCCTCGTCCTGGCAGCAGGGATGGAGAATTCTCTGGGATCCTGGTCCTGGCAGCAGGGATGGGGCATCTTTTGGGATCCTGGTCATGGCAGCAGGGATGGGGCATCCTTTGGGATCCTGGTCCCGGTCCCTGGATCCAGAGCCGGGATCAGGGATGGGAAACGAAGCATCCTTTGGGATTCCGGTCCGGGCGGGGCCAAACCGGCAGCTTGTGGGGTGGGGCATCCTTTGGGCTCCCCAGTCCTGGCCCCCGGGGGGAGTCTCGGGCTGGGCTGTTCCTCGGGATCCGGGATGTCCCCGGTGCCAGGGGCGGGGGGTGTCCCCTCGCTGCCACCCCCGCGCCCCGCCCGCCGCGCCCCGCCCCGCCCCGCCCAGGGGCGGCCCTTCGGGGGCACCGAGCGGAGCGGGACCTGCACCGGCTCCGGGTGAGTGCGGCCGGGATGGGGCGTCGCCATGCCCGTCCCCTTCCCCGTCCCGGCCCCCATCCCTGTCCCCATCCCGGCCTCCATCCCTGTCCCCGTCCCCATCCCTGGGGAGCGGCCCCGGGGGCCGAAGGGGTGAAAGCCGCGTTCGCCGCGGGCCCGGGGAGTGTCCGGCCCCCAAAACCCGGGGCTGACCCCTCGGCACCCGGCCCGCACCCTCAGCATCCCATCCCCGCTTCGGGGGTCCCACCCCGCGCTCGGCACCCCCGCCGCGACCCGGCTGCGGTTCTGTAGCCCAGCACAAGCCTTTGGTGGCCACGGCTGCGGCCGGGGGGGGTCCGAGCTGCGGAGCGGGCGATGGGTCCCCTCGGTGTCCCCGAGCGGCACCGCCGGCCGTGCCAGCGCTCAGCGCTGCACCCCGTGCCCCTTTCCCCCCGCAGGACGGAGCGCTCGGGCAGGAGAACAATAGCGGCGCTGGAAAACAATGGGGCTGCCGCCCCTCGGCGCGTAGCGATGCGGGGAGGACGCGGGGGAGGCAGCGCGGCCGCGGAGTAGCGGCTGGAGCGGCGCGCCCGGGCGGGCACGGAGGAGCAGCGGCGGGCACGGGGTGAGCGCTCGGCCGCGTCCCGCCGTCCGTGTGCCATCCCATCCCATCCCACCCCATCCCATCGCTTCCCGATCCGCCGCATCCCGAGCGCAGCATCCAGGCGAGAATCGTCGCCTTGGGCTGATGCTTTGCCGCCCATCGCGGCGGGGCCGCAGCGCCCTTGGGTGGGGTGGGAGCCGCGCTGGGCGGGGGTTGGGTTTGTGGGGAGGGAATAGCGAGGCGTCCCCCGGGACAGGGATATTCCCACAATCCCTCGCACGGCCTGGGGCAGCCTCAGCTGCGCCAAATCCGCCGGGATCGGCCGGGGATGCTGCCAGAGCTGCCGTGCGCGGCCGGAGGGCACCGAGGCTGCAGACCCCCCGAAATGCTGCGTTCTTTGAGGGAGCAGGGACGAACATCCCCCGAAATGCTGAAAACACAACACTGGGGGAGTATTTCCCACTTTTCCCCTTGTTTTGTTGTTGTGTCTGAGCTGTGCATCTCCCCAGGAGCTTGGCAGGAGTGAGAGCTCATCCCTGCTCGGAGCAGGGTCAGGATCCCTCTGCCCCGCGGGGCTCTCAGGGCTGCTGGGATGTGGGAAGGGGCTTAGGGAAGTGGGTTTTAAGGAGGGGAACAAGTCTGAGGTCCGTGGGGTCCACCAGGCCTGGAGGCACCAGTGGAAGCTGGTGCTGAGGGCAGAGGGCTCAACCCCTCGTGCCACGGGGCCAGGGCACTGATTTCATCTGCTGGTGGTTTCAAAGCACTTTGTGAGGCCTCAGCACGGGCAGGGCACGGGGGAAATGCGTCAGCTCAGAGTGGGCAAACTGGGGCACTGGGGGGGGGGGCGGGGCACGGGGTGGGGACAGTGCCAGGCTGAGCAATTGGGCAACTGCACTTTGCCAGCCCTTTCACTGGGGGGGGTTCCAGCCCTTTGCCCAGGCCACGGTGGAATATTGGGGGTGCAGCAGTGGGTGGTGCCCGGCTGGGTCTCTCTTCCCCTCCACCCACCACCCAGAGCTTCTCCAGACCCAAAAAAGGAAGAATTTGCCCCTTTGCTGCTGCTCGGAAGGGGATGTGATGACGGAGGCGAAGGTGGCAGCGCTGGGGCGTAAACAGGAAACAGGATCCTCAGCACGGGAGGATGAACCTGCGTTTTGGAGCTCCCCTTCCATCCCCAAATGAGCCCTGTTTTTGTTTGGAGTTCAGCCCCATGTCCCTCTCAAGGATTCAGGGCTTTGGCTTCCCCCCTTTGCGTTATGTGATGCTCTGGAGGGAAGGTCTGTGTGGTACCAACACCCCACCCAGGCTGTGCTGCTCTGGGAGGGGCTTTTTCAGCCACCTTGGGGGGGTTTTCAGCCACTTTGGTACTTTTGGCACCGTTTTTGCATGAGCCAACAGTCCTTCAGTCCTCCTGGGGCCTCCCCAGGGCTTCGCCATCTGCTGTTGGGCTCACCCACAAGTGAGATGCTGGTCCCTGCCCTCCCTGCCCCCACAGCTGCTGCACCCCAAATCGGGGGGGGGGCATCGATCCCCAAACCTCCAATCCGGCTGCAAAATCCCCTCCCACTGCCATTTCTGAGGGACAACCGGGATTATTGCCGGGTTTGCTCCCTGTGGGCAGGTGGGTGGGTGCAGGAGGGGCACTGCCAGCCCCGGCAGGAGGGTTGGGGCCGGATTTTGCCCGGTTTTCCCGGGATGCTGCTGTGGCTCCTCAGGAAACCCAGAGCTCCCTCAGCCCTTCCGCTGCTCGGGGCGATTTTTCGGTCCGAGTTTCTCTTCTGCTTTTCCCAGGGCCGGAGCCGCTTCCTGCCCTTCCCCTCCTGCTCCACCTCCAGCGTGGCCTTCGCAGCCTCTCCTGGGCTCTGAAACGTCCCACGGAATAGTTTGGCTGCTGCCAGTTGTTTGTTTGCCGGGATTTATCCCGACGCCAGGATTTATCCTAACTCCGGGAGTTATCCCGACTCTGGGATTTATCTCAACTCCAGGAGTTATCCCGACTCTGGGATTTATCCCAATTCTGGGATTTATCCCAGCTCCAGGATTTATCCCGACTCTGGGATTTATTTCAACTCCGGGAGTTGTCCCGACTCTGGGATTTATCCCAACTCTAGGATTTATCTGGACTCTGGGATTTATCCCAATTCTAGAATTCATCCTGATTCTGGGATTTGTTCCAGCTCCAGGATTTATCCTGACTCTGAGATTTATCCCAATTCTGGGATTTATCCCAACTCCAGGATTTATCCTGACTCCGGGATTTATCCCGACTCCAGGATTGCCTCTGGGTTTAGGGGCCGGTTCATCCTCCAGCACAGGTTTTACCACAAGGTCTTGGATTTGTTGTGGGATTGGGTGTTTTTCCTTCAGGAAAAGGGGTTTGTTTCCCAGGGGGCTGGGAGGAAGCACATGGGGATGTTGGAGGGGGGAGAAAACGGGGCTTAGCAGAGTAAAAGCTTTTTTACCGCCCCAGTTTCCCTTTCCAGGACAAGGGAAGGGAGGGGAGAGACCCTGGGAAAGGGAAGCCCATCAGGAGAGGTGGCACAAACATCCAAGGAAAAGCACAACCCTTTTTCATCATTCAAATCCACCCCAATGTTGCATTTCTTCCCAGTGCCTGTTTTTCCACAGTGCTCCGAGTCCACTGGGGCTCCAGGGGCTTCACCCCAAATCCCATTTTAATTCTAATTCACTACATCCAAAATTCCCACTGGACACCTAAGCCAGAGCCAGAGCCAAGGTGGGACTCGGGGGGGACTTCCCGAGTGTTTTGCACAGGAGCTGTTGTGGCACAGAAGTCCAGCCGGGACCATTGGGAGCTGAAGGACCAGCTCGGCTTCTCTGGGCGTTCGGAAACCCCTCCTGGTGCCACGGCCGGGGTTGGGATGGCACAGGGAGGCAGCGGCGGGATCAGTGCCCAAAGCTTTGCAGAATGAAATAACAGGAAAATAACTGGGGAAAAGGAGCAGTTCCCATTTATATCCCCCCATTCCCCCCGTCTGGCGGCACCGGGACATCCGTGGACGCTCCAAATGCAAATCCCGAGTAAACCAATCCGCGGGATTAAATTTTCAGTGACTTTCCGGCTCCTCTCCCTTATCTGATCTCCTCCTTCCCCATCCCTTCTCCATCCAACTCCTCCCACACCTGAGTCCACCAGAGCCCTTCCCGCGTCCCCCCGAGCCCTTCCCGCGTCCCCCCGAGCCGTTCCTGAGAGCTCCCCCAGCCCGGTGGGTGTTCTATCCCGGTTTTCCTGGGTCAGGAATGCGGGAATACGGCCCGGGGGTTGTTGTATCCTGGTTTTCCACGCTCAGGAATGTGGGAATGCGCTCACAGTGGTGTCTGTGCTCGCCCCCAGCTCAGCGCGATGCCCGGAGTGTTGTATCCCGGTTTCCCATGGGTCAGGGATGCGGGAATGAAACCCGGGGGGTGTTGTATCCCTGTTTCCCATGGCTCAGGGATGCGGGAATGCGGCCCAGGGGGTGTTGTATCCCAGTTTTCCACGGGTCAGGGCTCCGGGAATGCTCACGTGGTGCCCGTTCTCCCTGCCCAGCTCAGCCCGATGCCCGCAGCCAGGAGGGAGCGATGGAGTTGGGAGCGGGAGAGCAGCTCGTGCCCTGCGGGAAGGACAAATTCATCTCCAAGTAAGAGCCGGGCTGGGACTGGGGAATGGGGAGGGGCTGCGGAATTCCAGGGGGATGTTTATTTATTATATAGTCATTGTAGGGGTTTATATCTGTATATAACGAATGGATGTTTTATATCATATCATATCTCATTGTATCACATTATATTATTTTGTAATATATAATATAATGTAACATAATATGATGTAATATAATGTAACATAATATAACTAGTATTATAATATATAATATAATATAATAAATATAATTAATATAATATGATGTAATTAATATAATATTATATTGTATAATTAATATAATATATAATGTTGCATTATATTATACCCTATCATAATACATAATATTATAGTGTAGTATATTACATTATATTATATTA
>JAWWLY010000060.1:779137-797662 GCA_035041215.1 Gymnopithys bicolor
TCCCCTCTCTTCATGTGCTGAGGTCCCCAGACCCTGTTCCCGTGGCATCAAGGTCTCCAGCCCGGGTGTGCCAGGGTGCCTGGTCCCCATCCCTATGGCACTGTGTCACTGTCCCTGTCCATGCCACTGGGATATCTGGACTCTTTCCTGCCTGTCCCAGGGTTCCCAGTCCCCATTCCCTTGTCCTCAGGGTCCCTGTGTGTGGTCCCCATCCCGATGGCATCGGTGCCCTCATCCCTGTGTGTTCCTGTTCCCATGGCATCGGCGTTCCTGTGTGCCGGAGTTTCCCGGTCCCCATCCACACTGCATCAGGGTCCTTGGTGACCTGCTTGTGTCCCTTGTCCCACCCCATGCACACTGGGGTCCCTGCTCCTTGTTTCTGCAGCGCCCGTGTCCTCGTTCCCTCCCTGCATGATCAGAGATCCCTTGTCCCCATTCCCAGCCATTGGGGTCCCATATCCTCTGCCTGCATCTGCAGGGACCCTTGTTCCCACTCCCATGCCACTGGTGTCCCCATGTGCAGGGGTCCCTTTCCCTTGTCCCTGGACATTGGGGTCCTTGGTCCCATGTGCCAGCTTTCCCTGTTTCCCTGCCATTCCTGTGGCAGTGGGGGCCCCATTCCCCACTCCCTCCGTGTCCCTCACTGTCAGCTGAAGCCCACCCTCCCTGTCCCCTGGCTGTCCCCATGGCACTGGGACCAGGCTGGGATGCCCCCCAAACCCAGCCCTCCTGCGAGACCCCCGTCCCCTCCTCTGCCAGCGCTTTAATCCCACTGCCCGGAGCTTCGTGCAAGAGGGTGCCAGAGCATTTTTGAGGATGAAAGAGCTTTTTTATTTATCCCCCGCTCCCCGGGCCGGCATCCAAGGGGAGATGAAATGAAACGGGAAGAGGCTGGAGGTGAAACAGCTGCGCTCAGCTCCATCCCCGCTGCACATCTGCCCACCACACCACTGCCAGCCCCGATTTGCTCCCCTGTCCCGGGGCCAGAATCCCGTTTTCCCGGGAGCGGGGCCGCTCGGCAGTGGCGGGATGGGCAGGGCTCTGCCGGGTGGCGGTGTCGCGGGGACAATGCGGTGTGTTTGTTTGCTCCAGCTAAAATGGCAGTTCTTAAGGGGGAAAAAAGCGCGAGGGAGCCAAGTGCTTCTGCACATCCAGTCGCTGCATCTTTTGATTAAATGAGATTTTGCTGTCGAAGGGGGGAGCTGGGGACCACGAGCTCCCGAGCCTGCAGTTCCCATCGCAGCCAAATGAGGGGAAAAAACAACTCCGAGCCACCCCGAGCCCTGAAAATGCTGTAAAAAATCCCAAGTGGGTCGGAGCAAGTTGTGATTGCTGCAGTTGTCGGTGTGGAGGTCGGGGGTGGGTGTGATGTGATGGATGGAGGACTTGTCACCCCAGGGCTGGTGGCACGGCCCCGCTCATCACAGCCCCGCTTCCCAGCCTGGAAAAGGATGGAAAGGAGGGAGCAGCATCCTGGGAGGTGCTGGGGTGCAGAACAGGGGTGAGGAGCAACAGGGCGAGGGGCTCCGAGGAGCCGGAGCCTCTTAGGACCCGACGGTGTTGCAATTAAAGCCGCTGCACTCAAGGCTGTTGTGTTGAAGCTGCTGCAGTTAAAGCCCTGTCGCTTAAATCCGCGCCAATTAACGCCG
Organism: Gymnopithys bicolor; assembly: GCA_035041215.1. Classification (NCBI taxonomy): domain Eukaryota; kingdom Metazoa; phylum Chordata; class Aves; order Passeriformes; family Thamnophilidae; genus Gymnopithys; species Gymnopithys bicolor. The sequence continues at coordinate 780,787 of JAWWLY010000060.1, forward strand.
CTGCAATTAAAGCCCTGGCACTTAATTACTGCCGTCGCAGCACCAGCTCTTGTAGCGGGGCCGGCTTCTCCGGACGCCTCCCTGAGCCTTCCCGGCTGGGCTGGTTGGTGCTGGAGCACACTGGGAGCGCCCTGGGAGAGCACTGGGAGCGCCCTGGGAGAGCACTGGGAGCGCACTGGGATCACGCTGCCTGCCCCCTGGAGCAGACTGGGAGCACAGTGCCTGCTGTGTGGATCACGCTGGAAGCAGATTGGGATCACGCTGCCTGCCCCCTGGAGCACACTGGGAGCCCAGTGCTGCTGTGTAGATCACACTGGGAGCCCACTGCCTTGTCCTCTGGAGCACACTGGGAGCACACTGCCTGCCCTCCAGACCCCGTTATGTGCCCTCTGGAGCCCATTCCCTGCCCTCCGGAGCCCATTCCCTGCTTCCCAGAGCCCATTCCCTGCCCTCCGGAGCCCATTCCCTGCCCTCTGGAGCCCATTCGCTGCCCTCTGGAGCCCGTTCCCTGCCCTCCGGAGCCCATTCCCTGCCCTCCGGAGCCCTTTCCCTGCCCTCTGGAGCCCGTTCCCTGCCCTCCGGAGCCCATTCCCTGCCCTCCGGAGCACGCTGCCTGCCCGCACATGGCTATTTTAGGTTTACAAACACGAGGGCCGGGTGCGCTCACCGTCCCCGCTCCTCCCGTGAGTCACCACCCCGTCACCGGGCCGGGGAAGCCGGAGGCGGCGGCGGCGCTTCCCCCGCGGTGCCGATGACCCGAGCGAGGGGAGAAAAAGGCACAGTCAGACTTTGTTTTTCCCCTCTCTCGTCATTCCCGTGCCTCCTCTGGCGAGCGGGATGGGGAGGATGCGAGTCGTGGGTGGTCCTTGGTGAGGTGTTTTGGGAAAGGACCACGGCACGGGATGGAGGGTGGGAGAGTTGAAGCGTCGCCAGCTTCCGCCACTCCTCACCCTTTGTCGGTCGTGTTTGCTTGGATTCTGGGCAATGTCATTTTTCTGGTTTTGGGAATGGGTGAGGTTTTAGCGGGGGAGAGCCGGTGAGGTCCCAAACTGCTGGCAGAGGTGCTGGCAGAAGCCTGGCAGCAGTGCTGGTGAGTGTGGCGATGCCGAAGCCCCCGCGCTGAGCTCATCGTTGGCGTCACGCTGAGGTGGCTGCGGTGACTCAGCAGTGCCGGTGCTGACTCAGCGGCTCCGGCCCCCGGGGAGGCAGCGGGATAGCGGGACAGCTTGAAATTTTGGGGCAGAAACAGGTTTTTTTTTAATTTGCACAATGTGCTGCAGTTTTGCTGATGCCCAGCCAGTGTTTTCCGCACCACACGCCTTCCTCCGGCTTGGGAAAAGGGATTCCATCCAGAGGGGTCACATCTCCCACCTGCCGCGAGATGCTTCTCCCCACGGGGAACGGGTCGTGGCGGTGAAACCAGCTCTGGGTTTGGCAGAGGCGGCGTTTTCCCGGCTCCGCGATGGGGCAGGCCTGGCTCCCACTCATCTCCCGGCTCCTGCCCGCCGGCCGTCGCGCCGCCGACTTGCCCGTGCTTGCCGGGTGGGAGGGAGGGCGGCGGCACATGCGACTCTTCTCCTCCTCTTCCTCCTCCTGCTGCTGCTGTGCCCAGGGTCGGGCCGGGCGGCACCGCGGTGTCGGCGTGAGGATCCCCCTGGCCCGGGGAGGGCGGGCCCCGCAGCATCCCGCAGGTATGACGGGGTGGGGATGACCTGGAGAGAAGCTGAGGGTTGGACCTGATGATCTGAGAGATCTCTTCCAACCCAGTTTATTCTATGATTCTTTGAGCACCCTTTGGTGCTGGGTGGCCCATCCCTGAGCTGGGGGACCGGGAGAGTGTAGGGACCCCTCCCCTGCTCAAAGCAGGGGGCAGAGGCTTGGAAATTGGGGTGGAGTTTGCTCAGCACGTGGGTCTGGGGCAGCCTTCCTTCTTGCATCCCAAAATCTGACTTTTCCCACCTGATTTGCAATGCAAAGCAGTTGGTACAGTGGGAATGTCCCCACTGGGTGCTTGTGGGGCTGCCAGGAGGGGGCTGAGCCTGGTCCCATGGGGAATGCTGGCAGTGGGGTGTGCAGTGGGGCCCAGCCCCGCGGGGGCAGCTGCAGTGGGATGGGAAATGCTGCCAGGCCTGGTGGGAGGCCAGGAGAGGCCCCTTCCTTCCCAGATGGGTCCTCTTCCTTCTTGACCCCTTCCTCCCTGTCCCTGACACTGTCCTCCCTGCCCTCTCCCCATTCTTCCCATTGTCTCTCTTCCTCCCCTTCCCCATCTTCCTCTTCTTCCCCTTCTTGTCCTTCCCCATCCCATTTCTCTCCTTCTTTCTTCCCCTTTCTCCCCATTTCTCTCCATCCCCTTCTTTGTCTTCCACATTCCATCTTTCCCTTCTTCCCCTTCCCTTTTGCCTTCCCCTTCCCCTTCACTTTGCCTTTTTCCTTCTTTCCCTTTATCTCCTTCCCCTTCACTTCTTCCCTCTTCACTTTAGTCTCCTTCCTCTTCCACTTCTTCTCCTTCCTCTACCTCCTCCTCTTCCCCTTCCTCTTCCCCTTCTTCCTCTTCCCCCCGTCTTCCTCTTCCCTTTCTTCCCTTTCCTCTTCTTCCCCGCCCTCCTTCCCCTTCCCCATGGACAGAGCAGACACAGCGATCCGGCTGTGCTGCGCTGGCCCTGGTGCCAATCCGGGAGCGCCGGCACGAGAGGATCCAGCTGTGTTTGAGGAAAAAACTGCTTTGAGAAACAAAAATAGCGCCTCAGGGTTTTTTTTCCTCCTCCTTTTCCCTTTCAGCAGCTCAGCTGCCTCCCTGTCCGCCCGGAGCCGGCATCCTGACGCGGCTCCGAGCCCTGCCAAGCCTCTTCCAGCCTTTCCCCCTGCCTGTGCCAACTGGCGGCTCCCGGCTCGGCTCGGTGCCGCGCTGGGAACACGCGCCGTGGTGGGGACACATGCCGTGGCTTGGCTCGGGCATCCTGCTGCCCAAAACTGCTCGGTGGGAGCATGGCTGGGACATTGCTCGCCTCACCACATGGCTGAGCTTCCCTGCCCCGAGTGTCCCTGCCCCGAGTGTCCCTGCCCCGAGTGTCCCTGCCCCGAGTGTCCCTGCCCCAAATGTCCCTGCCCCAAGTATCCCTGCTCCAAACATCTCTGCCCCAAACATCCCTACTCCAAACATGCCTGCCCCAAGTGTCCCTGCTCCAAACATCCCTGCTCCAAATGTCCCTGCTCCAAACGTCCTCACCCCAAACATCTTGTGCCCCCTCCAAGCATTCCAACCCCAAGCATTCCCCGCCAAGCATTCCTGCCCCAAACATCCCCTCGCTGAGCATTCCCAATGCCAAGCATCCCTGCTCTCAGTGTCCCAACCCCGAGCTTCCCCACTATGAGCATTCCCACCCTGAGCATCCATACCCCAAGCATCCCTTCCAAAAGGGAAAACACTTTTCCTGGAGAAAATGAGAATGATGGAGATGGGAATAAATGTTTTTCCACCTGGAAAAAGATCCCCCACATCCCTTGGAAGTTCCTGGTGCTGGTGGGATGCTGGTGCAGGAGCTGGGAGCAGGACTGTGTCCTGTTCAGCCAGCTCTGTGAGAAGGAAAAGGTGGAATAGTTGCTCCAGCACTGTCCAGAAAGGGATCACAACCATGGGGGTCCCCGAAGACGCTCCCGGGCTGGAGTAAAGCAGAGCTGGGCTTCCCGGGGCATAAATTGGCTCAGCTGCCTCGGCATCGCCGCTATTCCGGCTTTTCTCCGGGCTAAATGAGGACAGGAGTGAGCGGCTCAGACCCAGCGCCGGGGTCAGCTGGGGCCATGGAAACAGCTTGGAAAACAAGGCGGGAGAGGCAGCGGTGGCTGCCCGTGGTGGCGGCAGGCAGCGGGACTGCGGGCCGGCGCGGTGGGTACCCCGGCCGGGGGGCACCGGGGGGATGGCTGATCCCACTCGGCGCTCAGGATTCCCAGGTTTCCTTGATCTTTCCATTTTCACGGGCGTTGAGCATGGATTTAGGTCATTGCGCCGTTCAGCTCCTCTCCGGCCTGTCTCTCACAGCACCGGGGGCCATGGCGGTGGTTTGGGATTGGGAAGGGCATTCCTCTGTCTTGGGGCCTGGTGGTTTGAGGCGGTGCCCCCCAGGAGCGTCAATCCCGTGCGATTCCGGCAGCATTCCCTTCCCTGGCAAATCCCTTCGGTGGCACCGCTGTGTTGGGTTGTTATTGTAGGGTCTGTGCACACTCAGGGATTCCCAGGGATTCTCGGGGCTTCCCCAGCGATGCCCCCCAGCCCATCATCCCAGTGGAGGATCCCTGGGAGTTGTTGCCAGAGGAGGAAAACCACAGTGTGAGTGCCGGGCCTGGCCGGGCTCCACCAGAGCGGGGCCGGCAGCCAAGGGAGCTCTTGGCCAGCCCATGCTGCCGCTGGCAATGGCTCCCGCTGACCTCCGGAGCTCCCGGCCGTGCCCTCACCACAGCCCCGGCACATGGTGCCCTGTGGCCCCCCCGGTGCCACTGGGAACACCTCGGCATTCCCACCAGCCTCCCGATTTTCCACACTTTTAATCAAAGAGTTCTTTGCATCGGCATTTCCCGAGCCACGATGTGTGTGCCGAGTTCATCTGCTCTCTGTGGCTCCCATTTGGCTCCTGCCAAAGGGTGTGATAACCCCCAGAATAAGTTTTGGGGAATTTTGGGGGTCCTGGCAGAGGGAACAGGTGTTTTTGGAGGATGAGGGGTTTAAACTCGTTGCTGTGCTGGCTTTGTGGGGGTTTGGTTTGGTTTTCCTATGACCCAGAAAGGAGGTGGAAAGGAATGATTTGGAAAAGAGGGAGAAAAAGGAAAAACAAAGGAGAAAAGAGGGTTTGGAACAGCTTGGACTGTTGGAAGGATGGATGGATGGATGAAGGGATGGATGGTGGATGGGTGGGTGTCTGTCCCTATGGGGACCCAGCTCATCCCGTTTTTTGGGTCGGTTTTAGGCTGCTTTGGGATTTGGATGCACAGGCCTGAGGCGTGGCCATATAGGGCAGTTGGATGTATAGGTTGCTGGATGTAGGGCTGCTGGGTATATAGGACTCAGGAGTTCAGGGTTGCTGAGTGTTCAAGGTGCTGGATATATGGGATTGTGGGATATATGTGTTGCTGGATAAAATGAGTTGATGGATGTGTCGGGTTGCTGGGTGTGATTATACAGGGCTGCTGGATATACAGGGGTGCTGGACAGGTAGGCTTGCTGGATGTGTGGAGTTGCTGGATATATGGAGTGGATGTATAGGTCCCATGATTTGGAATATAGAACTTTGATATTTAGGGCTGATGAGTGTTTAGGTTTGCTGAATTATAGGTCTGCTGGATATATGGGATTGTGGAATATGTAAGATGCTAAACATATAAACTGATGGATATTATTTGTTGCTGGATGTGTAGGATTACTGGATGTGCAGGTTGGTGGATGTGTAAGATTGCTGCATACACAGGGTTTGTTTGTATGGGATTGCTGGGTGAGTATGGTTGCTGGATATATTAGATTGCTGAATATATGGATTGCTGGATATCTGGGTCACTGGATCTATAGGGTGCAGGATCTATAGGACTGCAGGATCTATAGAGCAGTGGGATCTATGGGGGGAAGGATCTATAGGGCAGTGGGATCTATAGGGGGGAAGGATCTATAGGGCAGTGGGATCCATAGGGGAGCAGGATCTACAGAGCAGTGGGATCTATAGGGGAGAAGGATCTATAGAGCAGTGGGATCTATAGGGCTGCAGGATCTACAGAGCAGTGGGATCTACAAAGCAGTGGGATCTATAGGGCAGTGGGATCTATAGGGCAGAGGGATCTCTAGAGCAGCAGAGCAGCAGGACCTATAGAAGAGCAGGATTTGTAGGGCAGCAGGACCCATAGGCCAGGGAGATCTACAGGAGAACAGGATCTATAGGGAAATGGGATCCACAGGGCAGTGGGATCTATAGGAGAGCAGGATCTATAGGGCAGGGGGATCCATAGGATAGCAGGATCCATAGGGCAGTGGGATCCATAGGGGTGCAGGATCCATAGGGGAGCAGTATCCATAGGGCAGTGGGATCCATAGGGGAGCAGGATCTATAGGGCAGGGGGATCCATAGGGGAGCAGGATCCATAGGGCAGTGGGATCCATAGGGGAGCAGGATCCATAGGGGTGCAGGATCCATAGGGGAGCAGGATCCATAGGGCAGTGGGATCCATAGGGGTGCAGGATCCATAGGGCAGTGGGATCCATAGGGGAGCAGGATCTAGGGCCACCATTCCCAGCTGTAGCAGCCATATCCATCCCTCCCCTCCGTCTCAGGGTCGGGGTTCCCCCATGCCCCCGCGGGGGTCGAGGCTGTTCAGGGGACCCGGCCAAGGCCGAGGCAGTCTGTCCCTCCGTCCGTGTGTCCATCCCTCCATCCCTCCATCCCTACGTGCGCGCCGCGCCGGCACTAATGGCTCCTGCAGCTGCCTTGGCAGGGGGCGGGGAGGGCCGGGGCGGCCGCGGCTCCAACAACCCGCTCCGGTCCCTCTTTGCTCCCCGGACGGGCCCGCGTCGCCTTCGCCTCCCGCCCCGCACCACGTAAGTGCCGCCCGGGCAGCGCCGGCCCCGCACCGCCCCACACGGCCTCGCACGGCCCCACACCGGCTCCGCACCGTCCCGCCCCGCACGGCCCCGCAGCACACGGCCCCGCACTGGCCCCGCACCAGCCTCGCATTGCCCCGCACCGGCCCCGCCCCGCCCCGCACTGCCCCGCACTGCCCCACGCCCCGCTCCCGGCTGCTCCCAGGGAGCGCAGCCCAGGCTGGACGCGCTCCAAGCCGGGCTCTGCCTCTGTGGTTCTTCTTTTTTTTTTTTCTTCCCTCTGTTTAAGGCATTTAAACCGCGGGGTAAAACAAATTTAAAAAGAGGGAGAATAGATTAAAAAAATAAGTGTTTTCGACCTCAAGGGGTTTCTCCCCGCTTTTGTAGGGGGGAGTTCAGAAGGGGCCGTGCAGGAGCGGCTGAATTAATCCAAAGCGCTTGGTTTTATCTTTAATTTATTCTCTCCCCGCCGCGTCCCCTCCCCAGCTTTTATCCTTTCCCGGGCTGAATGGGAGGGAGTTTGGGTAGGCAGTACTTTTTCCAGGGAAAACGGGCCGAATAAGCGCCCACGGCAGTGATGGGTGGGGGGGATTTCTGTGGATGCGGCTGGAATGTGTTGGGATGGGGAGGGGAATCGATTTTCGGGGGGAAGCCACGAGGTCTTTCCATCTCGCAGCCCACGGGGCCGGGAACAAAAGGAGCTGGATGAGAGAGCCAGGAAAAAGCGATTATGTTTTATATATTTATATATACATATGGGATTTTTTTTTCCTCCACTGATTTGGGGAGGGTTGTGCCTTTCGGATTAACCCTTTAGGAGCGTCTGGGAATGCTCAGGATGAACTGTATTCCTGCATCCCCAGCCAGGATCCATGGTGCGGTTTATGGGGTGGAGCAGCCCAGGGTGCCTCCCTGGCCCCGGGCTGGTTTATGGGGCTTCCCCTCTCCTTCCCCAGCAGGTTCTTCCCCCTGGGAAGACCCCTAGGCCGGCGGCCGCTCCCACCCGGAGCAAAACAGGTTTGTCATCATTTCCCCGGGCTGGCGTCACCGCTGTGACACTTCGGGGCTCTCGGAGGGGGCTCGGGGTGTTTATCTCCAACGCGCCGCTTGGGAAAAACCCCTTTGGCTGGGCAGGAGGAGGAGGAAGATGACGGCGTAGGAAGGACGGGCGGGGCTGTTTCTGCCGTGCCTTGCAAAGGAGAGCGGGGGCGTGTTGTCCCCACCCTGCCCGGGCTGCGCGGTCTGTTGGGGGCCAAGCACTTTCTCCCCAGACCTGCCGGACCGGTCCCATCGCCTGCGGCTCCGCGGCTGCTGCGAGGGCACCCGAGCGCCTCCAAACCCGCGCCAGCACCGGGGTGAGCCCTGTGCCGTGGCTTGTGCTGTGCCCCCCGGGAGTTCACCACACACACCCGGGATTTTTGCGATAGAATCGTGCTGGGAGTGGTTCCTCCCCCTGGAGGGTTTTGCCGGAGTCAGCAGCGTTCTTATCTCCGGCGTGGGATTCGAGCGTGGCTCTGCTCACGCTCTCACTGTGCAGGTGACGGGCGCGGTGCTGAAGCCATGGGGCCGGTGGCTGAAGGGTTAAGCACGGCTCCGACACCAACAGCCCCACAGGGACAGCTGGCTTGGACACCAGCCCTTCCTGGGAGCTGGGCTTGTAACTGGGAGCTGTGACTTGTAACTGGGAGCTGTGACTTGTGACTCGGACCTGTAACTTGTAACTCAGGGCTGTCACTTGTAACTCAGAGCTGAGACTTGTAACTCAGAGCTGGGACTTGTAACTCAGAGCAGACACTTGTAACTGAGGGTGTCCCCGCTGAGTCTGAGTTCGAGTCTTTCCCACAGCTGGTGCGGGCCCCATCCAGCGGCAGGAAGCTCTGCCCACAGCCTCTGCTTGCTTTGGCATGGTTTTTCCAGCAAACTGTGGTGTATTTTTAGCTTGCCGGAAGCTCCCCTTGGTTATCGGCAAATGGCTCAATGCGCTGCCAGCGCCCGGCACTCCTGGCTGCCGGAGCACCGAAATCCCCGTCACAGAGAGCCGGAGCCACAGGGCACAGAAAGTCCCCCCATCGCTGGCAAAACCCCTGGGAGGGTCTTAAGCAGGGTGTGCATTCCAGAGGTTTCGATGATGGGCTCCCTGGGTACCACTACCTTGCACCAGCGTGGACAGGCAGGTTTGCTCTGTCCCTGGCATGCAGCTGGTGCTGCCGGCACTGCCACCTGGTGCTGCCAGAGGTCCTGGCCGGCCGTGTTGATACAGACACCGGGTTATTCGAGGTGAAAGCAGCCCCTGGCACCGGCGTAGCCAACTCGGCGGCTTCCTGCCATGCCGTGGCCCCCGGCAAAGGCCAGCTGCTCCCAGCCAGGATGTTTACCTCGGGCACCGGGCCAAAAAACCCCTCTCTCCTCCCTGTGCCGTGTCCTTCACTGGTGCAAACTGTGCCACCAGTGCCAGGGACTCCCTCCTGTCCCACCCCAGCGTGTCTCGCCCTCGGCGTGTGATGGAAATCCCGAGCCTGCCGTGAGCAATTTCGAAAGGGGTGGCGGGTGGGGACGTGGGTGGCGCGGGGCCGGCACGGGCAGAGCGGCCGCCTGCCTGGTGGAGCTGGTCCTTGCTCAGCTGGGCAAGCCCTGCATGGCTTTGCCACCAGTGATTAGTTTTTCCCATGGCTTGTCCGTGTCTTCATCCCTCTGGTCAGAGAAAGAAATGGGGAGAGTGGGACTGAAGGAAAAGAGGGAGAAAATAGGCTGGGGTGTGATGGCAGGTGGGTGGTGGAGGGCGAATCTCACCTGTGTCCTCTCTGCCTCCTCACAGACAGGTTCGGTGGGCAGTGTGGTTGATGGACCCAGCAGAAGCCAAATGGAAGAAGGGCCAATTAATTATGTGGAAGAAAGGCGGCTGAACGAGGGCAGCGGGCTCAGCCTGGTGAATGGTGGCCGGCCGGAGCTGGGGGGCACCGCGCTGATGGAGCCCAGCGGGTGGTCGCCGGACCAGCCACCCACCGCCGGCAAAGCCCACCTGGAAGACGTCAGGAACCTGGTGGCCTTCTCGGCGGTGGCCGAAGCCGTTTCCTCCTACCGGCTCCCGCCGCCGGGCTCGCCGTCGCTGCTGTACGAGAAGTTCGACTCGGAGATGAGCCGGGGCGGGCTGGGCGCGGCGGACGATGTGCCACACGGCGAGGACCTGCACGCCCTCAAGGCCGCCCTGGCGCTGGCCAAGCACGGCGTGAAGCCCCCCAACTGCAACTGCGACGGCCCCGAGTGCCCCGACTACCTGGAATGGCTGGAGCAGAAGATCAAGACGGCTCTGGGTGAAGACCTGGCGTCCCCACGGCCCCGCAATGCCGCCGTGCCCCCACCCGCCCCCCAGGAAGGTGCTATCGACCCCCAGCCGGTGCCTGAGGCCGCCGAGCCGTGCCCGCCCGACGGCCTCCCCTTTTCCCAGAGCGCGCTGACCATCGCTAAGGAGAAGAACATCAGCCTTCAGACCGCCATAGCCATCGAAGCCCTCACGCAGCTCTCAGCCGCCCTGCCGCAGCCTGCGGGCGATGGGCAGCCCCCGCCGCCGCCCCCCGCCACCCCCTTCGGCCCCGGCCCCCTTGCCCCGCCGGGGGCCGCGTGGCAGCGAGGGGACGAGCCCCGCTACCCGCCTGAGCCGGGAGCAGCACCTGAGCCATTTTTCGGGGCGGCACCTCCACGGGGCAACTTCTCAGCGCCATGGGGGCTGGAGGCCGAGGGGGCAGCGGGGGCTGGAGACCCCATGGCAGAGCTGGAGCAGCTGCTGGGCAACGCCGACGACTACATCAAGGCAGCCTTCAAGAGACCCGACGCCACGGCCGGCAAAGTGACGGCCCCCAAAGCAGAGCCCCCTGAGCGAGCACCCGGCAAGGAAGTGCCGGGCGGCCCCCGGCAGCCGCCGGCACCGCCGGAGCCCGACCTGCACAAGAAGACACAGCTGGTCCTGCAGCAGCATCTCCACCACAAGCGCAGCCTCTTCCTCGAGCAAAGCCTGGCGGCGGCAACACCCCCAGACCGGCCGGGCGGCTGGTGGGCTCCCGGTGCCCCGGCCGTGCCCCCCAAACCCTCCGAGAAGCAGCCCAAAGAGAAGAAGAAGAAAACGCCACCCGAAAAGCCCCCCCCGGCCAAACCTCTCCGCAAGCAAGTGCAGATCAAGAAGGCGAAGCAGAAGGACTCGCAGCCGCTCTTCCTGCCCCTCTGGCAGATCAGCCTGGAGGGGTTTCGGGTGCCCGCCGAACCCCCCGCCGAAGCCCCCGCCGAAGAGATGCAAACGGAACCGCCGCCGGCGCTGCCGCACCAGCCTCTTGCACTACCCCAGCCCGCCGAATGCCCCCCGCCTCCAAACCCCCCCGACGGCGTCCCCCCGGCTCCCGACTCTCAGGAAAGGGGCGCCCCCGGGGGGGGACCCCAAATTCACTCGGCGCCAGCGGGCTCGGAGGAAGCGCCGGCCGTGCCCCTGCCGGCTGCCTCAGCTCCCGTCATGGTGGACGACAAGTTGGAAGAGCTCATCCGACAATTTGAAGCCGAATTCGGGGAGAACTTCAGCCTGCCGCCCCCCGAGGCGCCCGCCCCGCTCGCCCCCGGGGCTGACGAGGGGCCGGGGGGACCAGCACCAGCCCCGCAAGGGTCCCCCCCTGCCGCCGCCGCCGCCGCTGCCGCCCCGGCCCCCAGCAGCGCTCCCCAGGCTGCACCCAAGAGTTGCTCGTTGTCCCCGGGGAAGGCTCTGCTGCCAGAACCCCCCTTCAGCGCCCGGTCCCCCAAGCAGATCAAAATCGAATCTTCTGGTGCTATCACCGTGGTGTCCACCACGTGTTTTTACTCTGAGGAAAGCCAAAACCCGGACGTGGATGACGCCGACAGGACGCCCACCAAGGACGAGGTGCCGCTGACGCCGACCCTGAGCGGCTTTTTGGAGTCCCCACTCAAGTACCTGGACACGCCGACTAAAAGCCTCCTGGACACGCCAGCCAAGCGGGCACAGGCGGAATTCCCCACCTGCGACTGCGTGGGTGAGTCAGTGGCAGTGCCAGGGGGTGGCTTTTCCAGGAGTTTAGTCATCCAGGATTGCTTCTGGATGCCACAGTGCCTGCAAATCCCACCGTTTTTTGAGGGGCTGTGGCATTCATGGTAAAACCCCAGTGCTGTGGAGCTCCTTTTGCCTTCTGTTCTCCAGGTATTTTTACTGGGAATGCTGGGCACCCACCATGTCACCATGGGGGTGGCACCCACACTGCTGGCTCTGCCAGTGGGGGTTGGATGAGCAGCCAAACCAAAGGGCTCTTGGGTTTTGTCTCAACCCCTCTGCTGAATCCCATGAATCCATGGTGGTCCCCTGTGCCAAAACACACCTGGGTATTCCAGGTATTTTTAGCCAAATTAGCTGGTTTGGATTACTCAGAGTAACCCAAAGCATGTGTGCTTATCCCTGGAGAAATACTTGCTGCTGGAGTGCTGCCTTGTTCCCTGGCCAATCCAACCAGGATGCTTGAAAAATACCACTCTTGGATTTGTGGGGCTTTTGGGTTCTTTTTTTGGCGTGTGGTGGCATTTGTTAGACTTTGCAGCAAGTCCTAGAGAATTCCCACCTGGTCCTTTGAGTCCACCTTCCCTGGAGCGTGGGGAGCTGGTTCTTCCCTCCCCAGTTTAGACCAGAGCTGTCCTCCCTGGGAGGAGCAGGGTGAGGATTTGGAGCATCCTGCTGGAAAAACGACCCCCCTGCTGCTGGGAGAGGTGCCCATGGGCTATGACCAAGCAGCACTTTATTAGTGGGGCTTATGATTATTTATTTATTTGCTTGTAAATGACAGCAGGAATCAGCCCAAAACTCAGGGAGCAAAGAAAAAGCTTTTCTGGAGCTGCTTGAACTAATGTTGGAATTTGCCAGGAAAGGATTTGAGTTGCTTTTCCTTTTCCAGAGTGGTTTAAGGGGCTGGTAGAGAGGAAATTCCCCTCCTGCCACCTCTCTGCTTTCTCCAGGAAAAGCTGTGGGATAAGTAGGAGTCGGGCTCGGTGCTTTATTGGGTGCTGTTGGAGGCTGGAATGGAATCAGCCACGCATCCCATATTGATCCATGTCTGGGCAGCTGCAGCCCAGCTGAGCCTGACTTTCTCCTCACCCTGGCTCCCTGCCAGCTGGACATGATGGGAATGAAAATCAGGCTGCTTGGAGCAGAGGGGTGGGAGGGCAGGCCAGACCCGGGGGTGGTGGAGCATCCTGGTGTACCAGGGATCCACCCCTGTGCCCCCGGGGCTCCCTGGAGCACCCAGTGCTTCCCACGTTGCACCTTCTGCCCTGAGAGCCCTGAGGGGGGTGTTGCTGTGAGGGCAGTGTTGGTTGCAGGGCTGCAGTGCCAGGGTCCTGCTCCTGTAATCCCAGGGTGCTCCTCACACAGCCCCAGCATTCTTCTCTAATCCCTGGGTCCTCCTCCCACAGCCCCAGCATCCTTCTCCCATAACCCCAGCATCCTTCTTCTGTATTTTCATCATCCCTTTCCCATAGTCCCAACATCTTTCTCGCATAGTCCCAACATCATTCTATAGTCCCAGCATTCCCCTCTCATAGCCCCAGTGTCCTCCCTGAGCCCAGGTGTCCTTATCCCACAGTTTCAGGATCCTCCTGTTGCCCCAGCATCCTTCTCCCATAGCCCAAACATCCTTCTCCCTTATCCCAGCATCCTTCTCCCACAGTCCCAGCATCCTTCTGCCTTGTCCCCAGTATCCTTGTCCCATAGCCCCACCACTCTTTTTTTGCATCTTGAGCATCCTTCTCCAGTAGCCCCAGCACCCTTCTCTGGTAGCCCCATCATCCTTATGTGTAACCCTAGGGTCCTCCTGTAGTCCCAGTGTCCGTCTGTGTCTCAGTCATCCTCCTCCATGGCTCCAGCATCCTGTATCTCAAGCATCCTTCTCCTGTAGCCCAAAGATCCTTCTGCAGCCCCAGTGTCCTTCTGCAGCCCCAGCATCCTTGTCCCATTGGCACAGTATACTCTGGTAGCCCTGGCATCCTTTTCCTGTCCTTTGTCCTTCTGCTGTAGTCCCAGCATCGTTCTCCTGAAGCCTCATGATCCTCCTGTAGCTCCAGCATCCTTCTCCCATGTTCCCACCATCCTTCCCAAATATTCCTAGCATCCTTCCTCACAGTTCCAGCATCCTTCCCCATAGTCCCAGCATCTTTCTCATCTAGTCCCAGCACCCTTCTCCTATAGTCCCAGCATCCTTCTCCATAATCCCAACATCCTTCCCCATAGTCCCATCATCCTTCTCCCATAGTCCCAGCATCCTTCCCCATTGTCCCAGCATCTTTCCCCACAGTCCCAGCGTCCTTCTGTAGTCCCAGCATCCTTCCCCATAGTCCCAGCATCCTTCCCCATAGTCCCAGCATCCTTCTCCGTAGTCCCAGCATCTTTCCCCACAGTCCCAGCATCCTTCTCCCATAGTCCCAGCATCCTTCTCCATTGTCCCAGCATCTTTCCCCACAGTCCCAGCATCCTTCCCCACAGTCCCAGCATCCTTCTGTAGTCCCAACATCCTTCTACATAGTCCCAGCATCCTTTCCCATAGTTCCAGCATCCTTCCCCATAGTCTCAGCATCCTTCTGTAGTCCCAGCATCCTTCCCCATAGTCCTGGCATCCTTCCACCTCTTTCCAGCACAGCAGCTCCTTCCTTGTACGGGCTCAGCCAACTCGGAGCATCCCATGAGCATCCCCAAGCTCTCTGGGAAAGCCTAAAGCAGCAGCAATAGTTTTCAACTCCCAAATGATCCCGTGTTTTGGCAGCACCCAGCCAGGCTGGTCCCTGTGAGCAGAACCAGAGCTGGGATGAGGAGGGGGTTGGAATCCGGATTTCCCACTGGGGCTCATCCCAGCAGAGCTGGAGCTGGGATGGAGCTGTGGCCACTGCCAGGAGGCTTTGAAGGGCTGTGGCTGCTCAGGGAGGTTTTTGGGTTTCTGAATGGGACAGATGCCAACAGGTGTGGGTTGGAGTGCCCATTCCTTAGGTTTCCAGTGGCTTTTCAGTGCTGGGAGCATCTTCCAGAGCAGAAAATGAGGAAGAGCTTCTGGGCTGTTTAATGAACCCCTTCCCTGATGCTTTGAGGGGGAGGTGAACCTTGATTTTTGGTGCTCAGTTTGAGGGAATTTGGGGTTTGGAACCCTTTAGAGCACCTGGCAGAGGTGCAAATTCCAAAAGTTGTGACCCCCCCATGGTATTTCTGCAGAGCAAATCGTGGAGAAGGATGAGGGGCCGTATTACACCCACCTGGGCTCGGGGCCCACCGTGGCATCCATCAGGGAGCTCATGGAGGAGAGGTGAGGACCTTCCCTGGGGGCAGGGGGGCCCTGTGGGACACCACGGGGACCTGCTGGAGGAGTCAGGGTTCCTGAGGGGGAGAGGGGGCCAGGAGGGGTTCCATGAGGGTGAGTGGGGTCCCATGAGGGGGCTCGGGAGGGTGAGTGGGGTCCCATCAGGGACCCCGTGTGGTGAGTGGGGTCCTGTGTGGGTGAGGGGATGCTTGTGAGGGGTCTCATGAGGATGAGTGGGGTCCCATCAGGGATCCCATGTGGATGAGTGGAATCCTATGAGGGTGAGTGGGGACCCATGAGGGAGCTCATGAGGGTGAGTGGGGTCCCATCAGGGATCCCATATGGGTGAGTGGGGTCCTGTGAGGGTGAGTGGGGGCTTGTGAGGGTGAGTGGGGTCCTGTGAAGGAAAACTGGGGCTTTTAAGGGGTCCTGTGAGGGCAAGTGAGGGTCTATGAGGGACCCCATTAGGGCAAGTGGGGTCCTGTGGGGTCCTGTGAGGGCGAGTGGGGTCTCCTGAGGACAAGTGGGATTGTGTGGAGGGGGAGCTTCTGAGGGCCCCTGAGGGCAAGAGGGGTCTCAGAGTGTGGGGTGAGCATGGGGGGCTGACAGCTGTGCCCCCCAGGTATGGCGAGAAGGGCAAGGCCATCCGCATCGAGAAGGTCATCTACACTGGGAAGGAGGGGAAGAGCTCCCGGGGCTGCCCCATTGCCAAGTGGGTGAGTGCCTGTGCCCCACTCCTGTGCCCCTCTGGAGCCCCCCCAGTGTCCTGCCCCCCTGCCTTGGGACAAGGAGGTCCCCCAGTGGTGGTGGCTGTGGTGGGCAGGGCTGGGATGGCCAAAGAGAAGGCAAGAGCTGTGTCCACCCCCAGGGGAGCTCCCTGGGGATTGCCACCCTTGGCACAGCCATTGCCTGCACCACAAAGCCCATGAGGGGAGACACAACCATGGGACCCCCACAGCTCTGCCCACCCACATCCCTACAAGAGCAGCCAGACCCACTGTTGGGTCCCCCCATCCCAGGAGGTGTTTGTTTATTGAGTCAGCCCTCCCTTGTCCCCACTAAAGCAGCCAGGACCCTCTTCTGTGTCTCCCTCATCTCAAAATGTGTTAATTGGAGCAGTGTTTGCTGATATGGCCCCCTCATGTCCCCACTAAAGCAGCCAGGACCCTCTTCTGGGTTCCCCCCATCCCAGGAGGTGTTAATTGGAGTGGTGTTTCCTAACTCAGCTCCCCCACATCCCCACTAAAGCAGCCAGGACCCTTTTCTATGTTCCCCTTATTCCAGGAGATGTTTTTTGTGGCAGTGTTTGCTGATGTGGCCTCCCCACATCCCCACTAAAGCAGCCAGGCCCCACTTTTGGGTCCCCCCATCCCAGGAGGTGTTTGTTTATTGACTCAGCCCCCTCATGTCCCCACTAAAGCAGCCAGGCCCCACTGTTGCAGTTCCCCCATCCCAGGAGATGTTTTTGGGGCTGACCTGCCCCTCTGCTGTGCAGGTGATCCGCAGGCACAACCAGGAGGAGAAGCTGCTGTGCCTGGTGCGGCACCGCGCCGGGCACCACTGCCAGAACGCCGTGATCATCATCCTCATCCTGGCCTGGGAGGGCATCCCCCGCACCCTGGGGGACACCCTGTACCAGGAGCTCACCGACACCCTCACCAAGTACGGCAACCCCACGAGCCGCCGCTGCGGCCTCAACGACGAGTGAGTGCCACGGGGGGCAAATAAACCCCAACAAGCCCCTGGGATGGGTGGAGTGGCAGAGAGCAAGGGAGGTGCAGGGGTAAAGGTGAACCAGGGGGAAAAATGAACCCAGCTCAAAAGGGGTTACAAATCAGGGTTATAATTTACTAAAAAGATCACAATAAATACAGTGATACAGAGAAAAATGGGTTTTAACCCACGAACCCAGAGGTATAACCAGCCCCTGGGGCAGGAACAGGATGGTGCTCGTTGGCCCCTGTGCTGAGCCCCACGTGGGCCC
>JAWWLY010000060.1:797762-807773 GCA_035041215.1 Gymnopithys bicolor
TGCCAACGATCCATTACTGACAGTCCATCAGAAATGGCACAGAGGGTGTAGAACCCCCAGCTTTGGTCACACCCACAGAGTGTCAAACTGGTCCCAGCAGCTGTAACTGGGACAGGCAGTGCTTCATTCCGGGCCAGGAGGTCTCACAATCCCAGAATCTCAGAGTCAGTAAGGTTGGAAAAGAGCTCCAGGACCATCAAAGCCCAACCATGTTCAGCACTAACTGTGTCCCCAGGTGCCACATCCACACATTTTCTGAACAGTTCCAGGGCTGGGGACTCCCCCACCAACCTGGGCAGCCCATTCCAGTGCATGGCCACCTTGATATCCAATCTAGACCTGCCCTGACACACCTTGAGGCCACTTCCTCTGGTCCTGCCTCGTTCCCTCTGTGTGTGACAAACAAAATCCCAGCCTTTGCACAGGCACAGTCAAAACTTCCTCACCTGTTTATACATTCTAGCAAACAAAAAAATTAATGTTCATTGGTGTTAAATTGCACAATTCTCTTTCATTAATTAGTATCCTGTGTTGGTTATTGATTTCTTGCTTTTTAACCTGATTAGTCCATATTTTTTAACTCTTTTCAGTATCTTTGTCCTCCAGTTGTGACTTTCCAACACACACACTGAGTCTTTGTCAGTCTCTTCTTTTTTTTCTGGTTTCTGCAGAGGGTCCTTGTGCTCCTTAAATTCTGCATTCCAGGTGTCCAACCTTCCATCTTCCTCTCCCAGGCTTTAGTTCATTGAAACACAGAGTTAGTTTATCGAAACTGATTTTTCCCAAGCCACGTTCCCACAAAAGTAGCTCACAACAACCTTGCTGAGAGTGATTTGAGAATAACCCCTTATTTTTAATTAATATATATTGGTTACGATTAATCAAACGGGTGGGAATGGGATATAGGGGACCCTCCCTGCTGGTGGCTGATATTCCTGCTGTTGTCCCTCCCTGCCAGCCGGACCTGTGCCTGCCAGGGCAAGGATCCCAACACCTGTGGTGCTTCCTTCTCCTTCGGCTGCTCCTGGAGCATGTACTTCAACGGCTGCAAGTACGCCCGGAGCAAAACCCCCCGCAAGTTCCGCCTGGTGGGAGACAATCCCAAGGAGGTGGGTGATGGGGCAGGGTGGGATGGCACCGGGAGCGGGGCTGGACCTCCCTCACCCTCAGCTCCGGGTTTGCAGCCTGGGAATGGGATTCCTGGGGAGGCCTGAAAGTAAAATTCCTGGTGAAGCCTGGAAATAGGACTCCTGGTAAAAGCAGGATTCCTTGTGAAACCTGAAAATAGGATTCCTGGTGAAGCCTGGAAATAGGATTCCTGGTAAAGCCTGAAAGTAAAATTCCTGATGAGGCCTGAAAATAGGATTCCTGGTGAAGCCTGAAAATGAGATTCCTGTGGAACCCTGAAAATAGGATTCCTGGTGAAGCCTGAAAATGAGATTCCTGTGGAACCCTGAAAATAGGATTCCTGGTGAAGCCTGAAAATAGCATTCCTGGTAAAAGCAGAATTCCTTGTGAAACCTGAAAAGATGACTTCTGGTGAAGCCTGAAAGTAAAATTTCTGATGAAGCTTCAAAACAGGATTCCTTGTGAAGCCTGAAGATAATATTCCTGGTGAAGCCTGAAAATAGGATTCCTGGTGAAACCAGAATTCTTTGTGAAACCTGAAAATAGGATTCCTGGTGAAGCCTGAAATTAAAATTCCTGGGTAAGCCTGAAAACAGGATTCCTGGTGAAACTTGAAAGTAAAATTCCTGATGAAGCCTGAAAATAGGATTCCTGGTGAAGCCTGAAAGTAGGATTCCTTGTGGATTTTTCATGGATTAGGGAGATGAAGAAAAGAAAGATGGCACAAATGGGATGTCTGTAGAAGCCCCAGGGAAGAAGGCAGTGGGTGCTGAGGCTGGAGGCTGACCAGCCAAATCCTCACCAGGAGCTTCAGCCACGTGCTTTGTGCTGAGGTGGACACGGTGGGAGGGGTTGGGTGCTGCGTGGTGTCCGTGGTTCTGTCCCTGACTCCGTTCCTGCTCCCGGAAGCCCTGGGTGACATCCCCCTGTGTCCCCTCCCGCAGGAAGAGCTGCTCCGGAGGAGCTTTCAGGACTTGGCCACCGAGGTTGCTCCGCTGTACAAGAGGCTGGCGCCGCAGGCCTACCAAAACCAGGTACCACCCTTGGTGACAGCAATGGGTGCCAGCTGGTGGTGTTTGGGAGACTTTGGATAACCAGAAGCCTCTCCTCCCTCCACCAGGTCACCAACGAGGATGTAGCCATCGACTGCCGGCTGGGCCTCAAGGAGGGCAGGCCGTTCTCGGGCGTGACAGCGTGCATGGACTTCTGTGCCCACGCTCACAAGGACCAGCACAACCTCTACAACGGCTGCACTGTGGTGAGCAGGCATCTGGCGGGGTTTTTGGGGTGCTCCCACCCCAGTTTCTGGCACTCCTTTTTGAGCCACTAGGTCCCCAGTTGTCCTACCCTGGGGTGGTGGTCACCACACCACGCCTGGTGGAGTTCAGGAATCATTCGGATGTGGTGGGATTTTGGAGGGGTCCTATGCAGGGTTAAGAGTTGAACTCAGTGATCCTTGTGGGTCCTTCCAGCTCAGGATATTCTGTCCTCCCTGCCTGGCTGCTGGTCCTCGATGTGACACCCTAAATGACACCTCAGGCCTGTGGGTGCTGAGTCCCCCCAGCCAGACTTAAGTGCCCACAGGGACCCGTGTTTGCTTTTGTCCAACTCATGGGAGGCTTCCAGATGCCAACTGGGGAGCACAGGGGGCTGGGGGGACACCAGGATGGTGTGGATTCCCATGGGAGGGGGATCAGGAGGAGGTTTGGCCCACGCAGCCTCCCCTGACAGCCCTGCCCCCCAGGTCTGCACGCTGACCAAGGAGGACAATCGCGTGGTGGGCAAAATCCCCGAGGACGAGCAGCTGCACGTGCTGCCCCTCTACAAGATGTCCAGCACAGATGAGTTCGGCAGCGAGGAGAACCAGAACGCCAAGGTGGGCAGCGGGGCCATCCAGGTGCTCACGTCCTTCCCCCGCGAGGTCCGCAGGCTGCCCGAGCCCGCCAAGTCCTGCCGGCAGCGGCAGCTGGAGGCGCGGAAAGCCGCCGCCGAGAAGAAGAAACTGCAGAAAGAGAAGCTGATGACGCCGGAGAAGATCAAGCAGGAGGCGCTGGAGCTGCCCACGCTCCAGCAGAACGCAGGTAACGGGGGCACAGGTGAGGTCCTGCCACCCCCGAGCCGTCGGGGATGGGCTGTGGTCAGGTGGGCTGTGCTGAGGTGGAGAGCAGGCGCCCAGCGGGGTCTTTGGTGTGGTCCCCCCAGTTTGGGATGCTCCTTCTGGAGCCACCCAGTCCCTAGTTGTCCTACCTGCAGGTGTCATTTCCATGGCACCTGGGTGTTTCCCTGGGAGTGCTCTCTGCAGCCCAGAGCAGTGTTGTGAGCCTGTGCAATGCCAACCTCCGTGGGATTTCTGAGTGTTCCGGGGCCGTCGCTCCCCTCCGGCGGCTCCCCCGGCCAGCGGGTCACGGGCGCTGTGTGTGCTGTCCCACAGGTATGGCCTTGAAAGGTGGGATCCCCTCACAGCCGCTGAAACCTTCCATCAAGGTAGAGCCCCAGAGCCATTACAACGCCTTCAAGTACAACGGCAACGCGGTGGTGGAGAGCTACTCGGTGCTGGGCAGCTGCCGGCCCTCTGACCCCTACAGCATGAACAGTGTTTACTCTTACCATTCCTACTATGCACAGCCCAATCTGCCTTCCGTGAACGGGTTTCACTCCAAGTTTGCGCTTCCCTCCTTCGGGTATTACGGCTTTTCCAGCAACCACGTGTTCCCCTCGCAGTTCCTCAACTATGGGGCACCCGAGAGGAGCGGGAGCAGCTGGGTGAGCAACGGCTATGAGAAGAAGCCCGACGTCTCGGCGCTGCAGGACAACCTCAACCACACCTTTGGGAGCGCCAACTTCCCCGAGCCCGTGCGGAGCAAGAACCATCACCAGCGCACCTACGAGCGCGCCAACCGCTATGCCAGCCAGCAGAAGGCGGCGGCTGCTGCGGCACACAGGACTAACCTGGGCTCGGAGGAGGTTCCATCCTTTGCACAGAACTGTTTCGGTGGCCGCCCCATCAAGCAGGAGCCTCCGGACCCTCCGCCCGCCATTGAGCCCCTTCCTGGTGCAGCAGCCATGCCCGGCACTGGCTTGGTGCTGCCGGCGCTCCCGCCGCACGGCGCGGCACCGGAGCAGCGCTGGAGCCCCTTCAAGGCATCCCGGGGTGCATCGTCCCCTGAGAGGACTAACACGGCCGAGGGTTCGTGGGGGGCACTGACGCCGGGCGCGGGTGGGCGGGAGAAGCCGAGCGCCTTCGACGCTGCGGCGCGCCTGCCGCCACCGGAGAAACAGTGGCCCAATGTCCTGGCGGCGGAGCCGGCAGCGCTGGCACGTGGGTCAGGCTTGCTGCCGAAGCCGTGGAGCCCCTGCAAGCTGGGAGAGGCGGCGCTGGCTGGCACGGGCACTCCGAGCCTGCTGGGGTCGCTGGGCTTTGGCTCAGCACTGCCGGGGCTGCCCGGCTTCCCCGAGGAGCCGTGGGGCTCCGTGAAGGTGGAGGAGCGCAGGACACCGGCGCCCAGCCCGGGGCTGCCAGAGAAGCCATGGGAGGCGGCGGTGGGCGAGAAGGGGGCGGCAGGGCCCCGCCGGGACAAGCCGTGGGACCCCTTCGGCCTGGAGGAGGATCTGCCGGAGAAGGTGGTGAAGGAGGAGGAGGAAGAAGAGGAGGACGAGGAGGAGGAAGAGGAGGAGGAGTGGTCGGACAGCGAGCACAACTTCCTGGATGAGAACATCGGCGGGGTGGCCGTGGCGCCCGCCCACGGCTCCATCCTCATTGAGTGCGCCCGCCGCGAGCTCCATGCCACCACCCCGCTGAAGAAACCCAACCGCTGCCACCCCACCCGCATCTCCCTCGTCTTCTACCAACACAAGAACTTGAACCAGCCCAACCATGGCCTGGCGCTGTGGGAGGCCAAGATGAAGCAGCTGGCGGAGCGGGCGCGGGCGCGGCAGGAGGAGGCAGCACGTCTGGGGCTGCCGCCAGATGCCAAAGCCTTCGCCAAGAAGCGCAAGTGGGGTGGCGCGTTGGTGACCGAGGCGCCCAGCAAGGAGAGGAGGGACTCGGTCCCCACGCGGCAGGCGGTGGCCATCCCCACCAACTCCGCCATCACTGTGTCCTCCTACGCCTACACCAAGGTGACAGGCCCCTACAGCCGCTGGATCTGAGACGGGCGACACCGCCGTGGCCCCATCTTACCTCAACCCTCGGCGGCGCCGCAGCCCGGCGCTGCCTCGTGGTGCTTTCTCCCTGGGCGTGGGGGGAGAAGAAAAAATAAAGAATAAAGAGACAAAAGCAAAGCAAAACACAACCACCACACCACACACAGGAAAAAAACATCCAACCCATAGGAAGCGAACCCAAGGCACGGAGCCTGCGTGGGCGCGCGCTGTCCAAGAGCTGCGCCCGGCGAGGAGTTGGCAAACCAAGCTAAACTGGGTGAGAAACCCCCCAGGGGAACGATGCTGTTTGATGATTTTAGGTAATCTCCTATTTATATCTCCATGTTTTTTAATCTAGCCTCAGATGAATTTCCTGGTGTCCTTTTGCCAGGAGAGGTTTTTAATTCCGCTTAGAAAAAGGCCTGTTTGTCGGATCTGATTTTATTTTATTTTTTACTCCGATGACAACGACAAAGCTGGTCTTCGGAAATGGAGCCAACATGGAAAAAAACCCACCCTGAACACAAATCCAAACCAACCTGAACACCAAACCAGCTTAAAGGCAAGGGGTGACTCCCTGCAGCTCTGAGGCTGTCGGGATCACGTGCTTTACTCTCAGCCAGACACGCTGATCAGCCGATTATTTTTATTCCTAAAGGACCTAAAAATACCTATTTTGCGTCTCGAGGAGCCCTTTGTTACAGCGACGGGATCCCACGAGCAGGTGGGACATCCCGGGACAACGTTTGTTCTCCCGGCTCCTCACCTCCGGCGGGATCGGCTCTGCCGGGACGGAGTGAGCCGGCGTCTTTCCTGGTGCTGGAGACCTCAGGACACGTCGGGGCTGGGGAACACCGCTGCTGGGGGGGACCGCGCTCGGGCTCAGACTTGGGGCTCCTTTGCCGACAGCCCCAGGGCGAGCGGCGGCAGCGGCATCTCAAAAGGAGCCGACAGGACAAAAAAAACCCCAGAAACAAAAAAGTACAAAAAAAACAGGAAAAAAACCAACAAACCAACCCCAAACTGTGAATAGCGAGTGTTGCTCTCTGTACATCACTGTTGCTAAAGTCTGGTGCTTTCCGTCTCCGGGGGACTTTTTCCGTGCCATCGGCTCTGGGAAGAGCAAATCCCAAGACTTGGCTGGGCCGAACCCTGCCGGGTCCACCTTCCCTGCCGATGCCGGCGAGCCGGCGCGGCGCTCCCAGCGCTGCCAGGGCTCGGTGCTCTTTCTCTCCCCGGGTGCCATCCCTCCTTCCTACGGATCACCGTTCTTCCCGCAAAAAACACCCAACCCAACCCAACCCAACCCAACCCAATGAATAACCCGACGACGACAACAACAACCGTGTGGTGCTTTTGGAACAATCTCCGTCGAGACATCCCGCCCGACACCGGAGCCGCGCCGGGATGGAGGGGCGGGAGAGCTCGCCAGGAGCGCGGCGTGGCCGGATCCGGGTGCCGGCGCACCCGGGGGGGTCGTTGTGTTTGCACTTTGTGGTGCCTTTTGGAGAGCCAGCGAGAGGCAGCGCCGGCGCCGTCACCGTGCGGGACCACCTCGTGTTTACTGTCCCCCTCCTTCCTCAGCACGGGACGTGGATCAGCAGGATCTCGGTAAAACAGCCTGAACATTTACCTGGTCTGATTTTAAACCTGTAAATAGGGAAAGAATTTTTTTAAAAGCACTTTCACCTAGATTTAAAAAAAGCGAAACTTAAAAAAGAGCAAACAACTCCCCTCTTCCCTCTGCCCCCCCACTCCCCCCAACTTGAAGCAGTATGTTTTAAACAAGATTATCGTGGGAGACCTGTAAATACTGGCAGAATATTTAACATGCTTTGTCCGTCCTTCATCAGTAATTAATTGTTTTTGTTTTTGTTTTTTTGTTTGTTTTTTTAACCGTAATCTGTAAAAGTCGCGTATATTTGACAAGGAAACTCAATGAGCTATTCCCGCTTTTCTTATGAATACCCAAGAGCATATCAGGATTGGGAGAGTCGACGGCAAGTCGGATGTTAGGGATGCCCACGGGCGATGCCGCTGGCAGCGGGACCCGCCGTGTGGGTGTGAGGGCGGGAGGGGACGCGGCTGGTGCGGGGCCGGGTTCGGGTGCCGGCCCCGTTGGGTTTGCCCGTGGCCGGCGTGGCGTGGCGTGGCGTGGCGTGGCGTGGCGGGGCTGCCTCGGGGGAGAAGGTGCGTCGGGAGAAGGCGATGGTGCGTGTAACCTGTCTAAGTCCTGCTTCCTCGGAGGGGTCTCGGTGCAGGGAGGGGTCGGTGCCCGGCTCCGGCGCGGTGCGGGAGCTGCCGGCGCCGCGGGCGGGGAGCGAGAACTGCTGCAGTCTCACGTTTGTACACTACATAACGTCTAACCTACCTCAACTCTCAGTCATGACGAATTCGCACGCTTCAGACTTCTACACAAACTCGAAATCTATGCACAGCTCTTTACCCCTTGCTGCTGAGAGGCTGTTCCCAAGCAAAAGCTTTTCCTTTGCTCGTCCCGCCCGCACCGAAGCCACAGGGGGCACGGAGTTCGGGGGAGGGGGGAGGGATGTTTTTAATCGCTTCGGAATGGGATGTGGGGACCTCGTTTTGCAGCAGGTCGTGGCCACAATGGTGCTAGAACAACACCCGTGGTGGAAACCCTGGGGAGAGCTCGGCACAGGGAGCCCCGACCGGCTCCTTCCGTCCTGCCTCAGGTGGGAAATGGGGGATACTTTTCGGGTCCCCCCGTCCCGACGCTCTCGGGATGAGGTGTGGGAAGGAGGAGGAAACCAGAATCCCTGAGGTGCCTCAATTGCTGATTTTTCCTTTTAATACTGGAGTACGCTTTGTGGGCTCTATAAGGCATATTTTTATTAAATGAAATCTTGTAATACAAACGGTGCTATGGTGTTTTAACAAACTGTATCACGCTTCTGCCTGATTCCATCTCGCTGAGGTGCTACTAATGTATATAGCAAACTAAGGAACCAAGATATACAAAAATAAAGCAATGCCGTTGAGAAGGAAGTTTACTTTTCCGGAGCGACAGCTCGAGGTGTGCCGGGAGCCGGTTGGGTTGATGCAAACCGGAATGTTGCCGTGTCCGAGGTGTGCCGCCGACCGGGGTCGTGCTGGAGCCGTTCCCTGCCATGGTGGGATGGGGTGTGGGCACGGGATGAGGTGCTTGGTCAGGGGTGTGACCACGGTGCTCAGCCACGGTGCTTGGACATGGTGTGTGGATGTGGTGCTGGGGCGTGATGTTTGGCCACACACCGTGGACGTGGTGCTTGGGCATGGTGGTCACACACTGGGGACCTGGTGCTTGGATGTGGGACTTGGGCACCTGTTGTGGACGTGGTGCTTGGGCACAGTGGTCAGTCACACATCGTGGATGTGGTGCTTAGACGTGGTGTTTGGCCATGCATTGTGGACGTGGTGCTTGGACACAGTGGTCAGTCACACATCGTGGACATGGTGCTTGGATGTGGTGTTTGTCCACTCATTGTGGACATGGTGCTTTGGCACAATGGTTGGTCACATTGGTGCTCAGATGTGGTGTTTGGTCACACATCAGGTATGTGGTGCTTGGGCATGGTGGTCACACATCAGGGACATGGTGCTCAGACGTGGTGCGTGGACACAGTGCTTGGCCGTGGTGCTCAGTGCGGTGCTCAGTCACACATCCTGGGTGTGGTGCTCAGCTGTGGTGCTCAGTGCGGTGCTCAGTCACACATCGTGGGCATGGTGCTCGGCTGTGGTGCTCAGTGCGGTGCTCAGACATGGTGCTCGGTCACACATCGTGGATGTGGTGCCTGGATGTGGTGCCTGGACACGGTGCTCAGCCAGGGTGTGCGGACATGGTGTTTGACTGCGGTGCTTGGGCACGGTGTTCGGGCACACACCATGGTTATGGTTCTTGGGCACACACCATGGTTATGGTTCTTGGGCACACACCATGGATATGGTGCTTGGGCACAGTGCTCTGCTGTGGTGCTTGGACATGGTGTGGGGACACGGTGCTCGGGGCACGGTGCTCGTCCACACATCATGGACATGGTGTGCAGGCACGGTGCTGGGACATGGGGCATGGACATGGTGTGTGGACATGGTGCTTGACCACAGTGCTTGGACTTGGTGCTCGTACATGGTGCACAGACACAGTGCTTGACCACGGTTCTCGGACATGGTGTGTGGACATGGTGCTTGACCACAGTGCACGGACATGGTGCTTTGACCACAGTTCTTGGACATGGTGTGTGGACATGGTGCTTGGACACAGTGCTTGGACCTGGTGCTTGGCCTTGGGGTGTGGACATGGTGCTCGACCACAGTGCTCGGACATGGTGCTCGGACCTGGTGCATGGACATGGTGCTCTGCTGTGGTGCTTGGACTTGGTGAATGGACTTGGTGCTTGGGCACAGTGTTTGAGCACATCATGGACACAGTGCATGGGCATGGATCTCGGGCACGGAGCTCAGCCATGCACTGTGGCCATGGCATGTGGGCACGGTGCTCAGACATGGTGCTTGGGCACGGTGCTCTGCTTGGTGCTGTGCTTGGTGCATGGACTCAGTGCTCAGCCACAATGTGCAAACGTGGTGCTCGACCGCGGTGCTGAGCCATGATGTGTGAACATGGTGCTCAGTCAGGGTGTGCGGACATGGTGCTTGACCACGTGGTGGACATGGAGGATGGACCTGGTGCTTGACCATGTGTCATGGGCATGGTGCATGGATGTGGTGCTTGGGGATGGTGCT
>JAWWLY010000060.1:829705-839918 GCA_035041215.1 Gymnopithys bicolor
TGGCCCTGCTGGAAAGAGGGTGCTGGCCCTGCTGGAAAGAGGGTGCTGGCCCTGCTGGAAAGAGGGTGCTGGCCCTGTTGGAGGCAGGGTGCTGGCCCTGCTGGAAGGAGGGTACTGGCCTTGCTGGAGGCAGGATGGTGGTCCTGCTGGAAGGAGGGTGCTGTTCCTGCAGGAAGGAGGGTGCTGGACCTGTTGCTCCATGTAGGTGTGTGCGTCTCCGGTTTGCTCCTCCCGCCTGGAATGTGCTCCTGTTTCAGGGATGGCACCCGTGTCCCTCCCTCCCTCTGGAGGCCCTTGGTGTGCTTGGGCCCTGCAGCCCCAGGCCCCAAGTCTGGCACAGCTCACCTTTGATGCACCTACACAAACTCCAGCTCTCCTGCCTCTGCATCCAGGAGGAGCCTCCACAGCAGAGCTGTGCCCAGGGAGAGGGGAAGGGCTCCATCCTCTTCCCGGGAGCCTTTGGAAGGGAGGCCTCTGGAGCTTTGCTGCTGTTCCCTGTGGCCCTGAGGGATGTTACCTTGTCTGGAGCGTGTTTTCCTTCTGCCAGAGCTCCACATCTGTGAGGTTTTGGACTGAAAGTGGCTCCATTCTGCTCAGAAATCAGAGCTTTTCCAAGCTGAGGAATATTTCTGCTCTTTCCCAAGCACCTCTTGGCTACTTTAGCAGTTGTTTTGGATCGTGGAAGTACCTTAATCCACCTCCTTTTGGAAGGTTATGGTTGCTCTTTGGGCAGCTTTGAAAATCTCTGCTTTCCGGAGTCTTTTATTTTATTTTTTAATTTTCCAAACTTTACTTCTTTTTACAGAAAGGAAA
The DNA here is from genome assembly GCA_035041215.1 of Gymnopithys bicolor. NCBI lineage: Eukaryota > Metazoa > Chordata > Aves > Passeriformes > Thamnophilidae > Gymnopithys > Gymnopithys bicolor. Next base: position 830,519 of record JAWWLY010000060.1, read on the forward strand.
TGAATTGCAGAAGTAAAACATGAACCAAAGCAAGAACTCCCTCTTACCGGGTGTGAGCAGGAGGAAAGCACAAGACAAACAGTTGTATCCCAACAAATGCCACAATAAACAAGTGTCGTGACTTGTCGCATCCCTGTGTATTTTGTAAAGTGTCTTTAATTAAAGAATCCTTACAAAATCCATCAGCCAGATCCCAGAAATCCATTGAGGTGGTTCAGCCATGCCATGATGGACTTAGGGGATTAGTGGAGAGGATGTGGAGGAGACAGGTGTGATTTGGTGGTGAGGGCCTGAGAGTCCCAAGCTTTTGGAAGCTGATTCCTTCAGTCTTGGCGGTCACTCCACTACGGTTTGAACTGGACTTTGATCCTTGGGATGTGTGCTGTTCCTGGACAAGCTGCTCTGGGAGCAGGAGGAGCCCATGGCTGTACCTGTGAGAAGGGGATCGCTGCAGCAGCACCTGGAGCCCATGAAGGAGGGAGAGTGAGGACTGTCCTTTTTCTCTTGCAGTTGTCTCCGGGAAGCCGCTGCCCGTGGCTGTGGCCACAGCGAAGGAGCTCTCGGGGCTGCTCTCCACCCCCAAGTGAGTGGGCATTGGGATTTATCAGCTGTGGGTCTCTTTGACAGGAAACACCACAGCAGGGGCCCTCCTGCATATGCAGCTCTCTGGTGTCTTGCTTCTCCCTGGAATTTTCTGCTGTGTGGGAGGAGACTCCTGGGCTCCTGGAAGTTCTTTGCCACCCAGGAGGCAAGGCTGGGAATGGCAGAAATGGGCAGGAATGGAAGGTATTGTGGCTGGTGGGTCGTGGTTCATGTGGGTCCCCCTGTTCCAGTTTGCTCATCTCTGGTTTTGGAGTGACTGCAGTGGCTTTGGCAGAAATCCAGAGTTTAACCCTTCATTCCTTCTGACAGCTAAACATTTTGTATCCCAAAGACAGGGAAAAGCTCAAAGTGACTCATGAGGGTCATGGGCTGTCCATAGGGTTTTCTGTTGGAAATGAATCTCATGTTTCCCCTTCTAATTCAACCCAAGCTTTGGGCAACCAGACTGACTGATCTTGTTGCCCAGAGAGACTGTAGATTCCCCATCCCTGAAAGTGCCCAAGGCCGGGGTGGGCCGGGCTTGGAGCAACCTGGGATAGTGGAAGGTGTCTCTGGGTTTAAGGTGAACTGGATTTAAGGTCTTTTCCAACCCAAACACTTCTGGGGTTCTGTTACTTGAGAGAGAGGGACAAGAGCTGTTTTAAACAGAAGGTGGGTTTTAAACAGAAGGAGTGTTTCTCTGGGCTCCATGGCTTGTGCAGGGTGACCCAGGGAGGTGCACACTTGTAACAAAGTCTCCCAGTCTGGAAATCCATGGACATTGCCGTAGGTGCTCCTGCAGTGGATGTGATGATCTCAGAGGCCTTTCCAGCCTGAACAGTTCCATCATCCTCTGGCTTTGTGTTCCTGCATCTCTGCTCCCTTCCTGCAGGAGCCCTGCTGGTTGCTGGGACTGGTGCCAGCCATGCCCTGTGCAGTTGGTCACTCACTGGAGCCTCTCCCCTCTCTTGCAGGCTGAGTTCAGCAGCAGAGGCCTCTCTGAGCCCCTCTCCAGCCAGCATTCCCAGCAGCACCACTCCCAGTGCATTCCATGCCCTGCAGAGCAGGCTGGTGGCCAGCAACACCCACAGCCTGCAGGCCCAGCCAGCCAGTGCCCTCCAAGGTACCCACCTCCCCATGTCTGCCCTGGGAAGGTAAAAGGTAAACCAGGCTCAGCATCCCCCAGTGGAACCTCTTCCCTGCACCCCCTGCGTGCTTTGGGTCCGGCTGGGGCAGGATTTGTTGGGATTTGTTGTGGGAGCTGCAGCAGGTGACCTGTTGGTGGTGTCATTTGTGTGTAATGATGCCTTGAGACACTAAACTCAACATGCTCCAGCCTCCTGGGTTTCACAGGAGACCTTTGGAGCTGCAGCAGCAGTGGGATGAAGCTGTGCCAGGGGGATTGAGGTGGGATATCAGGAAAAGGTCCTTCCCCAGAGGGTGGCGGGCACTGAACAGGGTTTGGGCACAGCCCCAAGGCTGCCAGAGCTCCAGGAGGGTCTGAATGATCCTCTGGGGCACAGGGTGGGATTTCGGGGGGGTCTGTGCAGGGCCAGGAGCTGGATCCGTGATCCTTGTGGATCATCCAGCTCAGGATATTCTGTGGTCCTGTGAAATGTGTGGTGCTGTGTCTGTCTGTGTGTGTGTCTGTGTGTGGATCCCCACCAGTCTTGGGGTACAGCCACGGGACACCCCTGGAATGTCATGCTGGGGAATTCCCCAAGCCTGATTTTATTCTTTTCCCATTGTTTTGTTTTCCCAGGAGCAGCATCTGCCAGCAGCCTGCTCCAAGGGCTGAGCTTCAGCCTGCAGGACATCAACACCAAGGCCTCCTCCCTGCCTGCCAGCGTGGCTGCTGCTGGGCCAGCCGTGCAGGTCTGGGCATCCCACCGGGAATGGGGTGGGGCTGCAGGAACCTGGAGAAGGCCCTGTTTGCCCAGGACCAGCAGAGATGAGGAGTGGGGGCTCAGTGCTGCCTTAGGTGACATGAGGTCCAGGGAACAGCACTGTGGGAAGGTGTTTCCAGGAAGCCTCCTAGAAAATACTGGGTTGGAGAGTGGATTTAAAGGAATCAGGGATTACTCTCTTGGATGTTCTGGGAGAACACACCTGTGACCCTCAGGCTGTGCTGCTTATCCCTTCAGTGTGAGGTGCCTTCATGGGTGGCTCCAATAGAAGTAGGACCAGTTCCTCACAGTCATATTATCAGGTTGAAATGAGATGTGCAAACTGGAAGGGACAAGTTGACTGGAATCAGGGATCATTCTCCTGGATATTTAGGGAAAACACACGCCTGTGACCTCTCAGTCTGTGGTGTCCTCTCAAGTGGCTGCATTAGAAGTGGGGCCGGTTTGTCCCAGTTATGTTTTCCGGTTGAAATGAGATGTGCAAACTGGAAGGGACAAGTTGACTGGAATTTGGACCGGGAAAGCCGTGCCCTGTGAACAGCCCTGGCTGCCATGGGGGCAGGAGGGCTGTGCCACCCCTCAGGCTGTGCCCAGGGGCTCAGAGCTGCCTCTTGTCCCCGCAGAGCTCGGCTGGGAAGGCGCTGCAGGGCCTGGGGGCCCTCCCGGTGGACACAGGCACCGTGGTGCGCACCATCCCCGTGGCACTGGGCACCGGCACCAAGCCCACCGCCATCCACCAGCTGCTGGCCAATGGGGGGCTGGCCAAGCTGGCCAGCAGCCTGCCAGGGCTGGCACAGATCTCCAACCAGGCAGCAGGTGAGGGGCACGGGGCAGGGGGAGCATGGAGTGCCCTGGGACGGAGGCAGGGAGGAAGGGAGGTGATCCAGGTGCCGGGAGGGAGGGAGGGGAGCATGGAGTGGAACATGGAGGTGATCCACATGGCTGGAGCATCCTGCGACCCTGAGAGTGAGAGAGGAGGGGGGCATGGAGGGGGGATCCACATGGCTGGAGCATCCTGTGACCCCAATAAGGAGGGAGAAGGAGGGCAGAAAGGTGATGAAGGTGTCTGGAGCATCCTGTAACCCTGAGGATGAGGGACAAGATGGGCAGGAAGGGGATGGAGCACCCCAAGAGCAAGGGAGAAGCAGGACAGGGAGGTGATTGAGGTGCCTGGTACATCCTGTGACCCCAAGAAGGGGGGCAAGGTTGACAAGGAGGTGGTGGAAGTGCCTGGAGCAACTTGGGAGTGAGGGAGAAGGGGAGCAGGAAGGTGGTGGAGGTGCCTGGAGCACCCACAACCAACATTCCCAATCCTTTTCCCTCGCGGACAGCCATGGGTGCTGGCGATCTCTGCGCCACCTCTGCAGTGGCTCTGCTGGCCCCCCCGGATGCCCCCCCAGGATGCCCCCATGCCCCCCAGCCCCTGTGGCTCAGGGGCACCTCCCTGTGTCCTGCAGGCCTGAAGGCACCCACGACCATCACGGTGACGCTGCGGGGGCAGCCGGGCCGCGCGGGCTCCCTGGGCACGGCACAGCCACAGCTGGAGGAGCAGCCCATGCACACGCAGGGCCCACAGGTAAGCTGGGACACCTTTCCCCACAGAACCTGCCCATCTCTGCCCACCTGAGCTGTGTGTGCCCCTCACAGCCCGAGGGCAGGCGTGGCCGGGGTGGGGAGGCTGTTCCTGGGCTTGGGAAGGGCCATGTGCTGATCTGTCTGTGTCAGGGTTGGTTGTGCTTCACATCACAGAGACATGGACTGGTTTGGGTTGGAAGGACTTCAAAGCCCATCCCATTCCATCCCTTGCCCTGGGCAGGGACACCTTCCACTATCCCAGGTCACTCCAACCTGGTCTTGGACACTCCCAGAGATAGGATAGCCACAGCTGCTCTGGGAATCCCAGCCCAGTCCCTCCTCACCTTCCCAGGGCAGAATCCCTCCCAAGTATCCCACCTAACCCTGCCCACACTGGTGCTGCACCAAGGGGCTCTCCAGGTAGGCTTGGAGAGCTGGCATCACCATGGGAATCGGTACCAAATCCCCAGGTTTTCCTGGCAGAAACAGGTTGTGGTGGCAGGAGGGAATCTCCTTGTGGAGTGTGTCCTGCCTGTCTTCCAGTGGCTGTGCTGTCTGGAGGTTTGAAGCTGTATTCCCCTTGGAAATGCTGCATGTGTCCAATGCCCTGATGTGAGCCTGGGCCCTGTGGGTGTTGGGAATGCTGCACCTTTCCCTTCTGCAGCTCCCCAGTTGCTGCTCCCTCACTGCTGTGCTGTGGAAGCCAGTTTTGAAGTGCTGAGACCTCCCTTTGCAGGAGGATCACTGTCAGCAGGAAAAGCTCTTACTCTTTGGACTCTTGGCCAATTCCAGTCTCAAGAACCCTGGCTGCATTCCTGCTTCCAGGAAGTCCTGGTGTGGCTGAGGAAAAGCACAAAGTGCCAGGTCTGAGAGAGGCTTTTGTTGTGAGCATGGTGGTGTTGGTGCTGCAGCTGGGACCTCTCACCCCCAGATCCTGAGAGTACCGAAGGGGGATTCCCTGCAGGTGTCCCTTGGGCTCCATCCTCAGCCAGTGTCAGTTTGGGGCTGGATCCCTGCACAGGAGTGGGTGGGATGTGCCTCCAGCAAGGCTCAGCTGGGCTCAGGTGGCTGCCCCCTGGTCCAGCTGGACGACACCAGCGTCTCCTCCTCTGGCTGCTTTCCTGGGCATGGGCACGGGGGAGAAACCTGGAATGTGCGTCAGGGAGCTGCAGGAGGCACTGCAGGAAAAGGGCTGCTGACAATGTACCAAGGGGGTAACTGGGGTGGTTTGAGACAGGATTTGCAGGGAGAAAGTAGTTCAGCATCCAGTGGGGATCCAGCTCCGGTTCCCAGCAGGGATTAAGGAAAGCTGAGGGTTCCAGAATCACTCCAGCTTGGCAGTTTTGCTTTATTATGGACTTTTTTCCCTCTTGCACATGATTTTTCTACTTTTCCTCACACAAATTCAGGTCCTGGGTGAACTGCTGTAGGAGAGGCAGAGTCATCTTCCCTTTGTATCCTCATGGAATGCCGGAATGGTTTGGGTTGGGGAGAGACCTTAAAGGTGTCATTCCCAGCCCTGCCAAGGGCAGGCACATCTCCCACTGCAGGTCCATGGAGCTCTGTGGCTTTGCTCCCTGTTGCTGGGCAGGATCATGGAGTGTGTGCTGGGATATATTTAGGGAAACTTTATCCTACTCCAGGTGAGGCCTTTGGCTGGAAACTGGGGGAGCACTGAGGGCAGCAGCCAGGGATCCTCTTAGAGCTGACACTGCATCCATCATTGCTGGGAGTTCCCATGAAAATCCTGGGTAGGCTCAGCTTTGGGAGCATCCACATCTTTCCTCTGGTTTCCTTTAGCCCCTGAGCTCAGCCTTGGCACAGGACCCTGAGCTGGTGCCCCTCACAGCCCCCCTGAGCCCTTGGGGTGGGTCTGAAGCTCCTCATCCATGTGGGAAACAGCTTTTGTGCTCTTCCCTGAACCCCCAGAGCTGCTGTGCCCTGAGATCCCCCCAGGACCCAGGAGGGTGGTGGGACTTGGCACAGAGGGGCTCCAGGGCCAGGGTTTAGGAACAGGTTAATTTTTTAGGTGGTGGCACTTGGGCCTGGGTGTTTGATCCTGAGCTGTGACTTTTCCCCACAATGCTGAGCTTGTGTGTTCAAGGCAGGACTTAATTGTGTGGCTGGTGCTGAGAGCTGCTTCAAAAGCAAACTGAAAGCTGCCTTTTACAGGAAATGGGGTGAGCTGTGTGTTTTTGGAGCTAATTATAGCCCTGACATCAGCTCCCTGTCCCTCTGGCACAGAGCATTACGTAATCCAGGGCTTCCTGGAACAGATTGGATTTACAAAAGCCTGTGGCAATAATGCTGAGGGCTTAAACTCTTGTGTTTTCAGCAGTAGCCAGAGCTGGTGTTGGTTGTTCCCTCTGAAATTCCAGCTGGGCCTGTGCAGGAAGCAGCAAGCCCACACTTGGATTTAAACCAGGCTGTGCCTGGAGCTGCTGGGCTGCACTTTGAGAGGAAACTTCTCATTCTTTGCCCCTTGGGCATCAGGAGGAGGTGGGAGATGGAGGAGTCTCCCAGGGGGGTTGGTGCAAATGCTTCCTGTGAAAGCAGAATGAGTGTTTCTGTGGCTTTACCCTGAAAATACAAGTTAAAACTTCAGCTCCTCTTTTCCAGGAACGGCTCTGAGGGCTGTGTGGGTTCCCCCGGCACTGCGGTGGCATCCTGGGAGCAGCTCTGGGGACTGAGGGGGTGCTGGATCACACCTGTGCCTCCTGCTCAGCAGGGCCTGGAGCTGCAGATCTGGGTGGAGTTGTGGCTGTCCCTCAGAGGGCATAAGGAGAGGTGACTCCAGCCCTTGGTAACAGGCAGGAACACCTTTCCCATCCTGAGGGCTCACCCTTTCAGCTCCCAGCACCAGGAATATTGGCTACAGCCAAGGCAGCACCACTGAATTGTGGCACGAGGCAGGAAAACCCAGGTGTGATGCTCAGACCTGAGCTGGAGCTGTGCTGGGTGGTGGTGGAGGAGGAAATCAGGCAGGTTGGATCAGAGGAATCCACCCAAAAAGGTGGATATCTGCCAGCAAAGCTGCTTTGGGGTTTGAATTCTGTGAGCACAGGGCTGGGAGGGCCCCAGGAGAGCACAGGGCAAGTAAGAGGAGCTGACCCAGAGGCGTGGGGAGAACCCCTGAGGGGAGGAATTCCCAGGTACTGGGAGCTCTCCACCTTGGGATACAAATCCCAGCTCCCCAGTTGTCCCAGTACTGGACATCTGGTGGCCACTGGTGCTGTGCTTGTGTATCTTTGTCCAGCCAGAGGGCAGAGCTGCTGGGGGGGAGGATAGTGTGGCTGTTCCAGTTTGTACTGGTGTCACTGGTGCCACTGTTGGGTCTGTGCCATGCGGCAATCATTTCTGAGCTCCTGGTTGTTGCTTTCCTACAGGGAGGAGCAGAGCTGGGTGATGTCCCTGACAGGCACAGGTGGATGGATGGACAGATGGACAGAGCCACCCCGTTCCACTCTGGAAAAAGGCAATGAGTGTGTCCATCTCAGCCCAGCCACCACCTCTGTGGGTGCCCCAGAGTCACTACCGTGCTCTCAAACACCAATCCCTCTGGATTTTCCCTCCATTCCTCGGGGTGCTGGAAGGGGCATGAGGTGCCAGGGCAGAGAGGGCTTTGCTGTGGGCACAGCGATCTCAGACCCCTCATCCCAGATCCTGGAGGGAGCAAAAGGGGGGAATTCCCTGCAGATGTTCCCTTGGGCTCTGTCCTAATCCAGTGTCTGATCTGAGCTGGATCCCTGGATACAGGAGGAGAACATGAGGTTCAGCAGCCCCTCCAAGGACATTCCAGCAGCTCTCCACACCTCCCCCTTCCCAGCTCCAGCTGGTGCTGTTGGGAGTGTGGCCACCCCAGCTGGCAGTGCCTGCTGCCCTGGGAGGCTGCTCCTCTGCTGGAGCCCAGCGGAGCCCAGTCTGGATCCCAGTGGATCCTCAGCTGGATCCCAGCAGAGCCCAGGCTGGACCCCAGCAGAGCTCCGGCTGGATCCCAGGAGAGAGCTGGATCCCAGGGGAGGCTCAGCTGGTCTGGGGGCCAGGCCCTGCAGAGGTGGGGGGGTCTGGACTCTGCAGACCTGCTTGGTTTAAGCCCAACACTTGGTTTTGAAGTCTGTTTTTTTGTTGCCCACTTGAAGGGAGGTTCCCTCATGGTTCTGTTCCCCACAGGAATCACAGGATGGGGCAGTGGGTCACTGCTCCCACCTCACTGCTCCAGCAGGGCCATCCCAGAGCACATGGCATTGTGTCCAGGAGGTCCTGGGATACCCCAGTGGAGGCTCCACACCCTCCCTGGTCTCTGTTCCAGGGTAGGGCCATCCACACAGTAAAGAAATTCTTCCTCATGTCCAAGTGGAACTTCCTGGGCAGCAGTTCCTGCCTGTTCCTCCTGTCCCAGTGCTGGGCACCCCGAGCAGAGCCTGGGCCAGCCTCTGACACCCCTTTGGATATTTACCCACTTGGATGGGGTCCCCTCTCAGTGTCTCCTCTCAGGCTGAACAGCCCCAGCTCCTCAGCCTTTCCTCACAGCAGAGAAGCTCCAGAGCCCTCCCCATCCCTGGAACTCCAGGAGCTCCCTGTCCCTGCTGTCCTGGGAACCAGAGGTGGACCCAGCACTGCAGATGTGGCTCCCAGGGCTGAGCAGAGGGGCAAGAGCACCCCCTGACCTGCTGGGAATGCTCCTCCTGATGCCCCCAGGAGTTCTGGCTCAGTGCAGATGGTTCTGAGCAGGTGATGGGGAGGAGGGTGTTTAACCTGAGCCCAGAGAGGGGGTTAAGTGCAGTCTGTGTTCTGGGCCCACGGCACACCCTGGGGGGCACTGAGGACCCTCCCTCTGCTGAGGCCCCAGGACTCTGTCTTCTCTGTGTGTTTCTTCCCATTCCTTTGGTTATTTGTGGATGAAGTTGGGTCTGTGGAGAACTTGGCCTGCCTTCCCTGGAGGTTCAGTCTGGCTGTGTCCAGTGGGAAGGGGCAGTGGAAGAGCTGCTGGAGCAGCGGTGGTGCAGAGAGAATTCCAGGCTGTGCCATGGAGAGGTTATTGCTGATGTCAAAGTGTCCTTGTGTGTCTGTGCTGTTCCCCATCCTGTGTGGGGGTGGCTGGAGTCGCCTGTTCCTGCCTTCCTGGACCACCCAGGATGGTGGGTTGGTGGTCCCAGCCTGGCAAGAACAGTCAGTGGTCAGTCACTCCATGTTTCACTCAGGAACTGCAGAGGATTGTGGAATAGTTTGGTTGGGAAGGACCTTAAAGATAATCTCATTCCACCCCTGCCCTGGGCAGGGACACCTCCCACTGTCCCAGGGGGCTCCAGCCTGGCCTTGGACACTCCCAGGGATGG
>JAWWLY010000060.1:840018-862715 GCA_035041215.1 Gymnopithys bicolor
GGTGGGACGGAGCTGGAGCTGCCAGGGATGGGCAGGAGCCCTGGAATGGGCTGGGATGGAGGGACCTTGAAGGTCACCCAGTGCCACCCCTGCTCTGGGCAGGGACACCTCCCACTGTCCCAGGGAGCTTCAAACCCCATCCAACCTGGCCTTGGACAGTTCCAGGGAACCTCTAAGGAGTGTTGGGACAGCTGGGCATGTGAATTGGGCCAGGAGGGTTGGCTGGGGAGAAAAGAGGACTTCCTGTCCCAAAAGAGGGGACTTTGGGAGGAGATCAGACACTGAAGGAAGAGGGGCTGCCCTGGGGGAATCTGATTAGAGAGGCTTTCTTTGGGGGTCTGAGCAGGGAGAGGTTCCCCTGGGTGGATCCGAGTGGTCTGGCAGTGGAGCAGTGCCAGTTTTGGCTGTTGTGGTTTCCCTGCTGGGCTGTGCCAGTGCTGGGCTTTGTTCTGGGGTCTCACCCTGGAGAGTGGCCCAGGGCAGGTCCTTGTGTTCAGTCTGGAGGTGCTGCAGGGCAGAGCATTGGGATAGTCCCGACACTCCCTATCCGCATCCCGGGCTGTGGCTCAGCTGCTCCTCAAGCCCTTGAGGTGCTTTTAGGGAGCACATTTCCCACCCCCCTCTGACCTGCTGCCCTTCTCCACAGTGACCACCAGCAGCCCCACCAGGACCCTGTTCGTGGTGTCGGCCAGTCTGGGATGGGTGAGGCTCCCACCGTGCCCCTCACATGGCCGGGCATCCAGCCCTCCTCCTGCTCCTCCTCCTCCACTGCTGCCCTCCCCTGTGCCAGCCCTGCAAAGCCTCTCCAGGATGCTCCTCCTGACCCCAGGGACCCCTGGGGGTGAGGGCCAGCCTGGCAGGAACCCCTCCTGGAGCCCCTGGGGAAGGTCCCCTCTGTGCTGGGCAGCAACAGCAGCACCCCCCACCCCTGGGCGGCTCCAGCCACAGGCATGTGGTGCCCCTGGGCAGCTCCTCCAGCATCGCCCCCAGCCATGGGGACCCTCAGGAGGGCTGAGGGGTGGGGAGGAGCAGCCCCCTGGGCACAGGGCAGATGTTTCCTGGGTTTGTTTGTTCTTTAATAAAATTTTCCTTGAGTTTTTTTATTTATGATTAATCTGTGCTGAGTTTGTGGCCACAGCCCCTGCAGAGGCAGCTGGGGAGGAGCTGTTGGTGAGGGATTTGTGGAGCTGTGGAGGAATGGCTGGATAAAGCAGGGGGATCCAGGGAAGGCTCCACACTGTGGGTGCTGGAGCAGGTGGGCAGCTCCTGCCTGTACCTCCCTCAGAATCAGGGAATGATGAGAGGGGAGGGACCCACAAGGATCCTCCATCCAGCTCCTGGCCCTGCACAGACACCCCAAAATCCCACACTGTGCCCCAGAGGATCATCCAAACCCTCCTGGAGCTCTGGCAGCCTCGGGGCTGTGCCCAAACCCTGGTCAGTGCCCACCACCCTCTGGGGACAGAACCTTTCCCTGAGATCCAACCTGGCACAGCTCCAGCTTTCCAGGGTCCTATTCTGGGCCCAGGGAGCAGGGATTGGAGCTGCCCCTGTGGGCTCTGCCCTCAGTCCTCCTCCCTGTGGCCTCCCTCCAACACTCAGCTGATTCCTCCTGCTCTTGGGAATGTTGTTCCTGCTAAAGGCTCAGCTTTGCTCTGCCCTGAGCCCTGACAGCCTTTACAGCTGCATTTCCCTCAGGCACTGTGAGCCTGGAGCTGTGCTGGTTCTGCTGTGGATCCCTGGGATAATCCCAACACTCCCTCTGTGCCCATCCCAGGCTGTGGCTCTGCTGCATCCCAAGCCCTTGACTTTTGCAACATGTGGTGGCTGAGATGCCTTTGGGGAGCACAATTCCCATCAGCTGGAGACTCACAGAGCCCTGGACAGCCCCTGAGGGCAGGAATGTGTCCAAGTCTCTGCTTTCCTCATCCTTCCCAGCGACTGTCCCTCTGCAGCCTCTCACACACCAGATGACAACAAGCAGCATTTTGGAGAATGCTGAGCTTTGCCATCACCCCAAACCCTGCTGGACCTGGCGTTCCCTTCCCTTTTCCCTGGCCTTTGGTGGGAAATTTTACTCTGCCAGCAATGTGGGTTCAGCCCAGGCAAAATTTCCCACAAGGGAAGGTTGTGGGTGCGGGATCACCTTGAGCCCAAGTTTGCTGATGGGATTCCACCAACCATGGAACCTTCTCTCTGAGCTGATGGTGAAAATCATCTGGGATGAGCTTGGATCTGCTCCAGCATCCCCACGGACCAGGTGGCTGCTCACAGGGAGGGAGGGTTCACTGCCACTCTGCTGCAGTTCAAGCACTTCAACTCTTCCAGGCCTGAAGCCACTGTTTCCAAGGCTGAGACATCCTTAGGGATGTGGTGTCTCCAGTGGCCTCGCTCCCAGGTGTGGCAGAAGCTCCTGGTGGGGACAGCTCAAGCCCCATGGCCACATCCTGGCTCCCAACTGGGGTGTGTAAAACATTCCATGGAGGATCCAGGAGGGCTCAAGGCTGTGGTGCTTCCCCAAGGAGCCTCCAGCATCATGGAGTCATCAGAGCTGCCTGGGACCAATTATTTCCCAGTTTCCATCCCAAAACTTGGCCTTTCCATGGATACAGGAGTGTGATCCTTCCAAGCTGATTTCCTGCTCCAGGAGCCAGAACAATCTGTGGGGACAGGGAAGTGCCACTGCCCCTGGGCAGGGGCAGCAGCTGATGGGAGTCCTGTAGCTCTAACAAAGCCTTTGGATCATCTGCAGCAGCTCAGCTGGAGCTCCTGGAACCAAAAGGTACCTGGAGGCAAAAAGCACCTGGAGAAAAGGCTGGAAAAAGCCAGGCTGGTTCCGACTTGGACACGTGGCTGTGATTCCCCCAAAACTGCTGTGAAAAAGTGTCTCCTTTGGGGGGCAGGTCTCAGCCCTGCGGCTCCATGGGGAGTGCAGGGATCCCCCCAGAGCCTGCCCTGATCCCAAAAATCCAGGACAGCCCAAACACTGCCAGGCTGGGATCATCCAGGCAGGTTCATTCCAGGCCCTGCCTTGGCCAGGTCCGGAGTGTTTTCCCAGCAGACACCCAGGCCCTGAAAACCCTCTGGAGCCCCTGGATGGAGGCAAGAGTTAAACCCCCCAATCACAGGGGGTTGGTGGGGCCTGGGGAGCCCCCAAAATCAGACACCCAAACCCTGAAGACCCTCTGGAGCCCTGGATGGAGGCAACAATTAAACCCCCAAACCACATGGGGCCCCCAAAGTTTCAGGCTTGGAGGGATGGGAATAACCGTCACCGGCTCAGCCACGGCAAAACACAAACCTCCAGCACTCGTTTTGCTCCCTTTTTTATGTGTGTGTGTGTATAGAAAATATAGAGAAGGTGGGATATGCAATTAAGTCACTGCCCTAACGAGGTCGGGTACAAACAGCTCGAGGTCAGGAGTAAAAACGACTCAGTCCAGGTTGTCCCCTCCGGCCCCGGCGCTTCCCGGTCTGGCATCCCGACCTGTCCCTGCTCTGCGGGGCGTGCGGGCTGGGTGGGATCCATCCCTACAGCCTGGCGTGGCGGTGGGCGCCGGGCACGGGGTGGGCGCCGGGCATGGGGTGGGCGCCGAGGGGGCGGGGGCTGTGCCAGGGGTAGGGCCGGTGCCGGGGGGCGCTGCCGGGGGGCAGCTGCGGGGGCTGCGCCGGGCCCACCACCAAGGGGCTGGGGAAGGCGGGGATGAGGAAGGGGCTGCCCGAGAGTGTGGGGGCGGCGGGCACGCCCTGCGGCTCCAGGGGGCTCCCGAAACCCGCCGGGAAGTGCAGCGCGGAAAAGCCGGGAGTGGCAACCACGGCCCTGGGCTTGGGCAGCCCTCGGTGGCACCTCGGGGGGCTGCGGCCCCGGTCCCTGCTCTCGGCCGCCCTAAGGATTGGGGACACGGCACCCAGCCTGGGGCCGAAGGGCTCCTCCTCCTCCTCCTCATCCTCCTCCTCGTCCTCCTCCTCCTCCTCCTGCCGGGGGCCGTGCCCGGCCCCGGGGGGCACCCAGGCCTGCACGGCGGCCCCCCGGCCCTCCCAGGCTTTGCCCCGCAGGTCCTGCGGCTGCTCCGGCTCCAGAAAATCCTTGAAGCTGGAGAAGTACCCCCAGAGCGGGTGGGGGGCTCCGGGCAGCCCCTCGCTGCGGCACGCGTGGAAGTACCCGGTGAACACGGCGGGCGGCGGCCCCTCTGCCCGCGGGCACCCCTGGGGGTCTGTGCCCCCGGGGGACGCGCCCGCCTCGGTCCCGGCGCTCGGAGCTGTATCCTGAGCTCCCGAGGGCTCCGGGCTCCTCTGCCCGGGGGTGGCATCGCTCGGTGCCCACCGGCCCTCGGGGCAGTGGCGTTTGTGGCAGCGCAGGGACTCGGCCTCGCTCACCTGCGCCAGCAGCTTCTTCTTGGCCAGCGGGGACATGATGGGGTGGTTCCCTTTGGAGTAGAAGCTGGAGAAAAGGCGCTTGTAGGTCTCGCTGTGGGCGCGGCAGGGGCTGGGGCAGCGCCCCGGGGGGCTGGGGGCGGGCACGGCCGGGCTGGGGCAGCGCGGGGGGGGTCCCTGTGCCAGCCGGCCCGGCTCCGGAGGGTCCCCGCTGTCCTCGCCGCCCGGTGCCACCTCCGCCTTCGCCTTGTCCGGGGCCATCTGCGGGCACAGGGCATTGGTGGGCTCCCGGGATGGGCTCCTGGATCCCCCCGAGCCCCTTCCCACCCCCTGCCCCCTGTTCCCAGTGATCCACAGCCCTCCTTGCTCTTCCCGACGGGCGAGGGGTGGCCATGGGGGGGCTGGAGCTGCTCGCACGCCCTCGGGAAGGGCCACGCACCTGCTCCCGACCCCTCTCCTTCCTGCCTCTCCTGCCCTTCTCGTCCTTGGCACTCTTGTACTGCCGACGGGGTTTGCTGGGGGGCAGCGGCTTGTCCTCCTCGCCCTTCAGGTGCCGCACGTAGGGAAGCACCAGCCTGTGGGGCAAGGGGGCCCGGTGAGAACGGCCCTGACAGGGGGCACTGAGGCCCGGGGAGGGCCGGAATCCTCCTGGCCCCGCCCTGTGCCCACCTCTCGTAGTGCCGCCGGGTGCAGGTGGCAGCGCTGGTGCTGCCGGGGCTGCCCCCGAGCTCGTCATACACGTTCTTCCAGAGCCGGCGCCCTGTCACCTGCACCGAGAGGGAGGGACAGTGAGAGCGGGCACCCGGGGGACAGCCTGGCACCCGGGGGACATCCTTGTGCCCAGGGCACAGCCTGGAACCCAGGGCACAGCCTGGCACCTGGGGGACAGCCCTGGCACCCGGGACACATTCTTGTGCCCAGGGCACAGCCTGGCACCCAGGGGACAGCCCTGACATCCAGAGGACAGCCTTGGCACCCAGGGGACAGCCCTGGCACCCGGGGGACAGCCTGGCACCCGGGGGACAGCCTGGCACCCACAGGACATCCCAGTACCCAGGGGACATCCTTGTGCCCAGGGCATAGCCCTGGCACCCAGGGCACAGCCTGGCACCCACAGGACATCCCAGTACCCAGGGGACATCCTTGTGCCCAAGAGACTTCCCAGTGCTCAGGGGACATCCCAGCACCCAATGGACACCCCAGGACACAGGGAACATCCCAGCACCCAGGGAACACCTTGACACCCAGGGGATATCTTGGCACCCAGGGGACACCCCAATGTCCAGGGGAACACCCTGACACCCAGGGGACCTCTGACACCCCCAGCCAACCCTTACCAGCTCATAGGCTCCCAACTTCTCCACGGCTTTGTAGATCTTCCAGAGGTTAACTGGGAATAAAGAGGAGACACTGAGGGTCAGGGGGACACGGGGGGGGTCTGTCACCACTGTCCCCTGTCCCCGAGGGGATCTGTCACCACTGTTCCCTGTTCCTGGGGGTCTGGGGGGTCCGTACTCTGCTTGAAGCCGAGGTGGGGGATCCTCTCGATGGGGGTGTGTCGGTCCTTCATGAACTTGTAGAGACTGACCAGAAAAGCTTCCTCCTCCTCCTTCTCCTTCTCGCCGTCCCCCACGGGCTTCTCCCGCTCGGATCCATCCTCAGCGCCCTTAGCCTTCTGCGGAACACGATGGGGGTGGAAATTTGGGAGCCCGAGGCCGAGGGGCAGCTCCCATCCCCCCGGCAGCCCCCGGAGCTGCGGCCCGTCCGTGCCCCGGGCCCGCCGCCAAGTTGGTCAGAGCTTCGCGTGGCGCTGAGAACACGCGGAGCGGCTTCCAGGAAAAGCGAGCGGCAGGAATTCCTCCCCCCGCGCCGCCGCCGCCTCTCTCGGCTAAAAATGTGCCCCGATTGTTTGTTCTACATTTTCCGGAGTTATAAAACTTGTTGCTATTTTTGGGCAAAGCAGCTGCTCGGCTCCCAAGTCCGGCCTTTGATTCTTTTTTTTTTTTTAGAGTTTTTTTTGCTGGCGATTCTTCTCCTGATTCATTTAAACTCTTGTGACAGACGCCGAGGTTTAACGGCTCAACTATTTTCAGGCTTTTTTCTTTTGGTGTGTGTGGTAGAAAAAGCTGCCGGAGGGACGGAGCGGGTTCCAGCGCCACAAAACCTAAACCCCGTTTCCTCATCGGGATAAAAGCTAATTATAAAAATGATCATTTTTATGGGACAGCTCATTTTTCCTTCAAAAATTGCCGGTTTAGGTCTGTTTCCTCCCTCCCAAAGTTGGGAATTAGAATTTTCACTGATGGCAAAAGTGCCGCTCGCCCTCGTCCCCCTCCCCAGATTTGGGGTGTTCAGCACCCCCCTAAAATCCCGGGGTGAACTCACGAAGGGGTTGGTGGTGGTGGTTTCTGGGGGGTCTTGTTGCGCTGGTTGGTTGTTCTCCATGATGGGGGGGAGTCGCTGGCTTTGAGTTTAGGAGGGTCCTGAAAGGGAAAAAAAAGGGGTGGGGAGTGAGAGACCCCAAATTGTTGCTTTAGGAAGGTCCTGAAAGGGAAAAAAGGGAGAGGAAGGGGCGGTGAGACCCCAAATTGTTGCTGCTCCCATAAAATTAAGGGTAAAAGAGGCTGATTTGGGTCACGGCGCCACCCGAAACCGGTCCCTCGTGGCCTGAAGCTGCTCCCCGAGTGCCCCTCCCAAATTCAGGGCTCGGTTCCCCCGCAAATCGTCCCCTCCCCCCCCGCCCACTTTTTGGGGGTAAAACCCCCCGGAAAACGGCAAAGAGACGCTGCCAACCTGAGCACGGCGAGTTCTGGGCGGGGAAGGGGTCCCGGCTCCCCTCCCCTCTCTTCCCGCCCCGTGTCCCTCCCCGGTGACCCCCCAATGTCCCCCCAAAGCCGCCCCCGATCGCGCTCACCCGCCGCGCCTGCGCCACGTGACAGGGGCGCGCCCGAGGGGCTGGGCCGACACGCCCCCTCGGCGCCCATTGGGTGGAGCGAACACGCCCCCTCTCCCTATTGGGCAGTTGGGCGGTTCGTCCCCGCCCCCAGCGAGGGGTGTGATGGGAGTTGTAGTTCGGAAGCTGCGGCGATGCACGGGTGGGCGCGGACACGCGTGTCCTCGTGTGCAGGGGGAACACACGCGTGTGCCAGGGCGAACACACGTGCCCAGGTGCGTTCACGTGGCCGTAGAACTGCCAACATGTGTGTACATGTGAGTGCAGGTGAGTACATACATGTGTCTCCTCATGTGCAGGAGCACACACATGTGCCAGGGTGAACACAAGTGCCCAGGTGTGTTTCAATGGGCACACAAGTGCCAACGTGTGTGCGAGCGCAGGTGAGCATACCTGAGTACAGGTGGGCACGGGTGAGTGCATACATGTGTGTCCTCGTGCAGGGTGAACACACATGTGCCAGCGCGGACACGTGTGTTCGGGTGTGTTCACATGAGTGAGCACAGTGGGCACTCCCGAGTACAGGTGGGTGCAGGTGAGTAAACACACACGTGGGCACCCTCCTGTGCAGGTGAGAGACAGGTGAGCACACACGTGTGGGGACACACCTGTTGCGTGTGTGTGTGTGTGTGTGTGTGTGTGTGCAGGTACAGGTGAGCACACACGTGTGGGGACACACCTGTGCGTGGAGGTGACGTGTGGCTGCTGGTGAGCACCTGTGTGTGTGTGCAGGTACACGCGTGTGCAGGTGCAGGTGAAGCCCACGCGTGTTCACACGTGTATGTCCCCGCGATTCCAGCTGTTCCGGGTGGGTTCCCCTTCCGTTCCCAGTGGGTTCCCGCTCTGTTCCCGGTGGGATCCTGGCCCGTTCCCGGCCCCGCTGTCGGGATTTCCTGCCTCTCCGGCCGGGAGGACATTGGGGATTTGGGGGCGAAAAGCGGCCGCTTCGGGGCTGACCCAGCGGCGCTGGTGGGAACCCGCCGCGTCCCCCGGAGCGGGAGACCGGGGGGCTGGAAGCGTCTCTAATTACACATTAATGTGATTATAATCACAATTAACGGCGCTCCGACTCCTCTTTCCCGGCGGCCAAACTTATCCCCGATCCCGACACGCTCCGATCGCCCCGCTGGCCCCGGAGCGGCTCCCGCTGCTCCCCCAACCCCGCGGGCCGAGCCGGGAGCGGGGCCAGCCCGGCACGACCGGAGCGGAACGGGGTGAAGTCATCCCATCCCATCCCATCCCGCTGGCACCGCCGCAAGACCCTCTGGCATCACCCGGCGGAGCCGGGAAAAGGCGCTCTGGGGCGGCCCCGGGGAGTGGGCGGGGGTCGGGGTCTCACCGGGGGCTTTGGGATTCCGGGAGTCGGAATCTCGGGAGCCGGCATTTCGAGGGTCGGGATTCCGGAGGTCGGGATTCCAGGGTCGGGATTTCGAGGGTCGGGATTTCGGGGGTCAGGATTCCGGGATCGGGATTTCGGGGGTCGCAGCCGAGTGCACGGCTCGGCCGGGCCGGAGCGAGGCGGGGGCGCGTGGCGGAACCCCCCACCCCCGGTGCCCCCCGGTACTCACGGAGGGCTCAGGCCCGGCGGCTCCGGCGCGGCGCGGGGGGAGACGGTGCCGGGAGCGGGGCCGAGCGCCGGGATGTGAGTCAGCCCCGCTCGGGGAAGTGGCGTGCGCGGCCCGAGGCGGCTCCGGAGGGCCATTGACTCCTTCCTTACCGGAACGGACGCGCTTTTTGGGGCTTTTTGGGGCTCTCACCCCGCGCCAGCCCCGAATGAGTGGACTGGACTTTCCAACCCCAAACCACCCCCCGGAGCCACGCGGGCTTTGGGGACGCGGCGGGGTCGTGCTCCCCTTGCTGAGGGGTCCCCGGGGGTCGCTGCTTCTGGGGTGCCAACTCCGGGGGTGTTGTCCCTTGTCCCCGCGTTGGGAACCCCCGCTGGGGCTGCTGAAGGGCACCCAGGGGTGCTCGGCCCCATTGCAGCCCCCGAGAACCCCTGTCCTCCCAACCCCCCTTTCGGCTCGTGAGAAAAAGAGTCCCGAAAAATGAGAAAAAAATCCCCCTGTGACTCATTTTGGGCCAAAAAGTGGAGAAAGCAGAAGCGGGGGGGGAAGGGGAGGGGTGCATTTGGCTCCTGTCCCCCCCACCCCGCGGGGCCGGGGGGGGTGAAAGATCCGAGGTGACATTAAACCCTCTCCTTCCAGGAAGGTTCCCTCCCTCTCCGCAAAAACACGGGGATTTAGCGAAAATGGGTGAAAGAAACAACTAAAAAGCCCCGCTCGGGGTTTTATTCCCGACTCCCGTTTTTCTTCGGGCAGAAAGCAGGGGAGGGGGGTCCGAAATGTGGGGAGGGGGTTAGGGGGAGGCCCTGCCTCAGGTTCCCCGTGATCAGAGTCCAGCCTGGCGGGCCCTGCCGGGGGCTCCGCGAGGGGTTGGATTTCAGGAACACACTGGATTTCAGGAACACACTGGATTTCAGTGTCCCGCGGGAGATGAACACCCCTGGGTGGGATTCAGCCCCTCAGGGCTCCGATCCAACGGGAGTTCCCGGGAAAGCTTCTCCCCCAGGAGGATTTTAGTGTTTAATTCTGGAAGAGCTGCTGGAGGAAAAGGAGAATTGTCGGGGTTGGAAAGTGTTGGGGGTGAGAGGGGCCATCAGTGCAATGAAAGGTGTCGGGATTCATCCAGGGGGGAAACGCAGAGCCGGCTGCAGTCCCAAAAGGAGGAGGAAAAGGAGGAGGAAGAAAAGAAAAAGGAAAGGAAGATAGAGGAAGAGGAGAAGGACGTGAAGGGAGAGGAAATGGAAAAGGGAGATGAAGGAAAAGGAAATGGACAAAGAGGAGGAGAAGGAGGAAAAGAAGAAAGAGAAGAAAGAAAAGGAGAAGAAGGAAAAGGAGGAGGTTAAGAAGGAAAAGGGACAGACAACAGAGAAGGAAATGGAAGGAAAAGGAGATGGAAAAGGAGAAGGAGGAAAAGAATGTGGAAAAGGAAAATGAGAAGTAGGAAAAGGAGGAGAAGGAAAAGGAGAAAAGGGAGAAGGAGGAAGAGGTAATGGAGAAGGAGGAGATGGAGGAAAAGAAGGGGAAAAGTGCCCAAACCTGCAAGCCTGGCTGCAGGGTGGGCGCTGGATTCATCAGCTCTGGCAGCACCAGCACCTCTTTGGCTACAGGGAGAGGGTTCCTTTCCTCAGGAATGAACCCTGGCCCTGTGGGATGATGCCCTCGGTGCTGGCACAGAACCGCAGCTCCAGCTCCAGCTCCAGCCTGGCACTCGGAACTGGGAAAGTGGAGCCGTAAAATAGCGGCCTGGATTTAATTACCCTGTGCCTGACAGATGAAATCCCCGGGAAAGCCCCTGGGAGAGCCCCCGGCGCGGAGCCCCCACAGCGGAGCAGCTTTGGGTGCTGAGGGGGCTTTGGGTGCCCCATGGAGAGAGGGTTGGAGGTGCCAAGGCGGTGGCACAACCCACCCCCAGCCGACCATGAGGGTCTCTCCGTGGTGAGTTAATTAGTAGGGCACTAATAAGGCTTAATGACCCCAGGATCTATTGAAGCTCATCCTGGAGCTGCTGATCCCAGGTGAGGATGTGCCCGGATGCACAAATCCCCGGGGATGGGCACCCGGCCAAGCAGCGTCAGGGGCAACAGAAGGTCCCAGGGACCCCTGAACACTCACCCAGGGGTGCCAGGGGGGCAGGCAGCGCCCCTGGGTGAGCACAAGCTCTTTTGTCCCACCCTGGAAATCCCCGGGACTGAGATGTGACACACACGGAGCGAAGCCTCTCTGTTTTGGTGTCCCTGTTTTGGCACATCCCGCGCCGTGTGCGGGGCCCGCTCAGCCCCTTCCTGCCCGCGGGAGGAAGAGCGAGGGCTGAGGGGACTGCGGGAGCTGCAGGACCTGCGGAGGCTGCGGGAGCTGAAGGGGCTGCTGGAGCTGCGGGGTCTGAGGGAGCTGCGGGGGATGAAGGGGCTGAGGGAGCTGTGGGGGAATAGGGGACTGCGGGGGCTGCGGGGCATGAAGAGGCTGAGGGAGCTGCGGGGCATGAAGGGGCTGAGGGAGCTGCGGGGGATTAGGGGGCTGAGGGGCATGAAGGGGCTGAGGGAGTTGCGGGAGCCGCGGGGGCTGCAGAAGGAGTAGCAGCGGCAGCAGCTCCTCCCGCGGGGAGCAGGAGATGACGGGAACGGGACCGGCACCCCTCGGGATCGCCGTCCCACCGGAGAGGGGCCCGCCCGGGGGCTGTTGGGCCACACCAGGCTTTTTTCAGCTGCTTGCATTCTTACATTTTTCCTCTTGGCGATCCCAGCTCTATGATTTAAATCTGAAAAGAGCTTGGGAGAAAAGCGTTAATTGGTTTCACAGACACTTTGAATGACACGGCCACCATGCACACAGGGACAGCAGCCTTTCCTTTCAAATTCTATGTGTTTGCACCTTTTCTCAAGTTTGAAGAGATCCTAAACAAACTATATCAAAGTCATGGTATTAGCCATGAAAGGCTGAGGCTGTCCCTCATTAAACTCGCCTCCTTTGACATCCAGCACACGCCCCTGGAGCGAGGCACTCTCCTGCATGCACCATCATATTCTTTCCCTCTTGCAGAGCCCGGCTTCAAAACTTCACATGTCTAGCAGTTGCTCCCACAGCTAAGGGGCTGGAATAAAAAGTAAGCTGTGACCTTTTCTTTCTCTTTTGAATCTTATAAACTACATGACATATGCAGGTCTGTGTGCTCAGTTGTGTCCCCTCACACACCTTCGATCTCCCCAACTCCAGTTACAAAACTACAAAAGCCGCTGGTGCCCCAAGAAAAGGGTCCAGAAGAAAAAGCATGTGTTGGAATTTCAGGCCTAGAAACTGTACAACCAACCAGGAGACAATTCGTCTTTCTTTCCGGGTATAGGCAGGATCACATCTTTTGAGTTTCGAAGAGCCAGGATCCCAAACTGAGCCCTTACAACGAACTGGTCCCATGCACTGGATGTGAGCAAAAAGAGCTCTTGGCTCCACCGGTGCGCTGTTGCTGCTCATGAAACAACCACACGATGGGGGTGTAGGGTAGCAGAAGTCAAGGCCCCATGACTAAACCAAACGAAACCAGCGAAATGGCAGCTCAGAGTTGGAAACGTCAATACCCTCAAAGGAATTGTTCCACTACACAAAGGTTTGGCTGTTCCTCCCCGTCCATGTGCAAACTCACTTGCACTGCACTCGAGAACAACACCAACTCCTTCTCAATTCCATGGACTAATAAATTTGATTGTACTCGTATCCTGCTGCACAATTGAAAACCTCTGGAAAAACGTAGCTCACAGAAGGGCCAGGTGAGAGGTTGGGAGGTTGCTCCCACAAAAGAGGTGCATGATAGAAAAGGTCTTGCTGTCCTTTTCATTATCTGGGCACTCAATTCCTTGCAGCACAAGTCCTAGGGGAAGCGTTTCATACTTAAACGAGAGCCTTTTCAGAAGTTATCTCTTCATAGTTTGGACACCAACTCGACCATTGCAGTTGCTGGGGGATGGCTCCCACACAACAAAATGTGCCAGGACAGAAAGCTGCTCCTGGCTCCTGCCACCTACCATCTGCATCCAAAGCACCAGGCCTACCTGCCTTCCTTCCCATGAAAAAGCACTGGGATACACTTTCAGAAGCCAAAAACCCAAAAGCTGGCTACCACCTCCAACATTGCACACGTCCAAGAATTGCTCCTGCACAACAACGGACTGGAGGAGACATTTCATGTTGCAAGTTTACCTCCCCATCCTACTGCAAGCAGTGCAACTGCATTGGTTACTACCCAAGGAAAGGCACTCTAATGCACTTCCTTGAATGCCTGCCCTAGAATTGTGGGGCCAATTATCAAAAGTTGTATATATGCCTTGGATTTTCTACACTAAAGGTAGTGTAAATCAGGGTTGTTCTTTCTGTCCACTGCTCTTTATGTCCATATCCTCTGCACCTGGAACATTGGGCCTGGCTGTTTGGCTTTCTCCACTTCGTTTTGCATTACTTACATACCAACTTACTTAAGGACTCCTTTCTTGCTTTGCCTTTCCTACCCCTCCCTTGTCTTCTCTGGCCTTGCCTTCCCTTGCATACCTCTCACCCGCCTTGCCTTGCAAACCCTCCTTCTTTTTTGCCTCTCATTCCTTTGCTTTGCCTTGCCTTGCCTTGTCTACTTCTCCTTTGGCTTTTATTGTCTTCCATACCCATCCCCTGCCTTGAATTTCCTTCCTCTCTCTTATCTTTCCTTTATCTTCCTACATCTCCCTTGTCTTGCAGTGTTTTTTGCACCCATCTTCTACCTCTATTTCCTTATCCCTTTTTTCCCTGGGCATGTCTTACCTTGCTTACACCTGCTTTGCCTTGCCTTGCCTTCCCTAAAATTTCCTGGTGTTGACTTGTCTCCCTCTTCATTGACTTCCATGGGTTGCCTAGCCCTGCCTCTTCTTCCTTAGCCTACCTGTACCTCGTTTTATCTTGCCTTGCCCTGACTAGTTCTACTCTGCCTTGTGTACACCTCCCTAGCCTTGCTTTCCCTACTCTTGGGTTGCCTTGCCTTCCCTGCACAGCTCATTACTTGCCTTACCTTCTGCTCCCTTGCCTTGCTTTGCCTTGCCTACAACTTTCTGCCCTTCCCTTTGCTACTACTCTCCTGCCTTGCCTACCCCTCCTTTCCTCCTTGCCATCCATCCCTTTCAGTGCCTTGCCTATCCATCCCCTTCTTTAATTTTGGGTAGCGCTTTCTTGCCTGGCCTTGCTTTGTGTTTCCTGCTCCTCCCCTTCCCATGCATGGCAAGAAAGGGTAGGCAAGGCAGGGGTAAGTGAGGGAAAAGCAGAAAGGACAAGCCGGTGGAGCAGTAGGCAAGGCAAAAGAAGGCAAGGCAAAGCAATGCAATGCTCAGCAAGGGAGGAACAGGCAAGGAGATGCAAGGGAAAGGTAGGGGAGGCAAACTGAGGCAAGAAAGGGACAGGCAAGGCAAGAAGAGGCAAGGGACTCATGTGGCGTGGTAAGGACAGGCAAGGTATGTGTAGGCAAGGGACAGAAGGAAAGGGTAGGCAAGGGACAGAAGGAAAGGGTAGGCAAGGACAGACCCATGCAAGTATGATGCAGACAAGACAAAGCTAGGTAAGGGAAGTCTAGGCAAAATAAAAGGCAAGGCTGGCATGGTTAGGAAAGGTAAAGCAAGGCAAGGGAGGGGCAGTCAAGGAGAGACAAGGCAAGGGAGAGGAAAGGCATGGCTCAGCAGTAGGCAAGGAAAAGCAAGACAAGTCAAAGGAGGTGTAGGCAAGGCAAGGCAAGGCAAGGCATCGGTAGGTTAAACAAGGCAAGGCACTGGGACAGAGAAGGCAAGCACTGACAAGCTAGAGTGAGGCTGGAGTAGGCAAGCCAAAGCAAGACAGGGCTGGGGAAAGCAAGTCAAAGGAAGAGGCTGGGAGACAAGATACAGCAATGGAGGGGTAGGTGAGGCTGTGCAAGGCAAAGGAGGGGTACGTGAGGCATGGCAAGGGACAGTTAGGCAAGGCAAGGGAGAGCAGAGAAAGGAATGGCAAGGCAAGTCATGGGTAGTCAAAGCAAAGCAAGGAGGGTGGGGTAGACAATGTAAGGGCAGGAAGTGAGGAACAGAAAAGGTAAGGCAAGAAAGGGATAAGCAAGGGAAGGCACAGGAAGGGAGAGGTAGGCAAAGCAATGCAATTCAAAGGAGGGGCAGGTAAGGAAAGACAAGGCAAGTGAGGTTAATGGCAGGCAAAGCACGGAAATGGAGTGGTGGTGGAGACAAGGCAAGGTTGAGGAGGCAATGTCATGCAAGGCAGGGAGGGGTAGGCAAGGCGAGGAAGAGAAGGAGGCCTTTCTTATTGTCCAACTTTAGAGTTGGACTCAATGATCTTTTTTGGTACCTTCCAACTCAGCATATTTCATGAAATTTGTGAAGACAAGGGCAAGTCCAGGGATGGGTAGGAAAAGCAAGGCAAAACCATTGAGGGGAAGGCAAGGCAAGGCCACAGAGTTGTAGGCAAGGTAAGGCAAGAAAAGGGAGAGGAAGGTAAGTCACATGCAGTGAGGAGTAGGCAAGATCATACAATGCCAGGCGAGGAGGTGGAAGGAAACTCAAAGCAAGGGATGGGTATGCAAGGCCATGCAATGCAGGAAAGTTAAGGCAAGGCAGAGGAGAGGGAGACCATTCCCTTAAAGGTTGGACTTGGTGATCTTTATGAGGGAATGCAAGTCAAAGGAGGTGAATGCAAGGCCAGGAAAGGAGGGGTAGGCAAGTCCAGATGGGTGATCAGAATGAATAGTAATACAAGGCAGGGGATGGGTAGGGAAAGCAAGTGAGAGGCAGGTGATGAAAGGCAAGGCCATGCAAGGCAAGGGAAGTGCAGCCAAACCATGGAAAAGCCAGGGAGGGGAGGGGAGGCAAGGCAAGGCAAGAGAAGGGAAGGGTTAGACAAGACAAGGCCAAGGAAGGGAGGGAAAGGTAAGGCAAGGCAAGGAATAACACAGGAGTGCATAGGCAAAGCAAGGCAATGGTAGGCAAGGCAATGCATGTCAAGGGATACACATGGCAAGACAAGGCAAGGCATGTGTATGAAAAGGAGGTATTTGCAACACAATTCAAAGCAAGGAAAGGGAGTGGATAGCAACGCCAAGTCATGAGAGGGGTAGACAAAGCAAGGCCACTCATGGATAGGCAAGGCAAGACAAGGCAATATTGGGAGGTGTATGGAAGGAAAGGCAAGGAAGGAGTAGTCAAAGCAAGACAAGGGAAAGTGGGGAGAGGAAGGCAGGGCAAGCTGAAACCAAGTGCAGAGGGTGCTGAAGATTGGGGAGATGATGAGAAAGAAGAAGGAGATGGGGAAAAAGGGGAGTGGCACCCCCAGGCTAAGTGTCAAGGGGGCCTGAGGATTGAGGAAATATGGGGAAAGGATGTGAGAGAGGGGAAATAGGGAGTAGGGGACCCCAAAATTCATTAGGAAAGTGCTGAGACCCTGAAACTAGGAGAGCAGAGAAAGGAAACGCTCCCGAAGAGAGCTGGGGAACAGCTAGGAACAGTGAGAACAAGGGGAAAGCAGTGGGAGAAGGGGGAAAAGGGATTGGATGGCAAGCTGTGGGATGGTGGGAAGTTGGATTCATGAAGGTCACTCCCTTCCTCCATCCCTTGAGACCTGGAGAGGTCTGCTGTCCCAGCCTGGGTGTTGGCTGATGTCAACCTCCTGTGGGCACAAAGAGGGGACAGAGATGGGGAAATACCGTGAGTGAGACCCCCTACACGTGAGAGGGAAAAGCTAGTTTTCTTCTAAGAGTGGTGGTGGGATTGTGTTGTACTGGTTTAATCGGTGGGTGGGTGGGAGTGTTCTTCTGTACCCATTGTTTTTGGTTTTCTGTTCGTCTCTTCTTGTTACCCCTGTTTTCCCCTTCCCTTTCCCCCTCCCCTTTCCCTTTTCCCTATTGTGGGTGCAAATTGTATACATATAATTGTAGGTATTTAGAGAATATACACACATATATATACTGACTTGGCTCAGCTTCTTTCAAGTTTTTTTCCCTTTTTCCCTCCTTTGGGGAGCAGGGGGAGAAGGAGGGGGGGAAGGGGGGGCGGCTCGAGCTAGAGGCCAGGACAAAACCAAGACAAAGGGTCCAGGGAGCAATTGGAGAGGGAGTATGGGGCATCCAGAGTTCACTGGGAAGGGACTGGGAGGGGAGTTGGGGAGTTCTCAGGGGGCTGAAAACAAATAGAAGGTGGTTGGAGGGCCTTAGGGGTACTTGGAGTGTGTTGGAGTGTCCTAGTGGGGTGGGGGTGGGTTTGAGGGATCCCAAAGGGGCAGGGAGGAGGATACAGGGGGTCCTGGATGGGCTGGGGGTGACTGGGAGGAGGTTTGGGTACATCCTGGAGGGCCAGTGAGAAGTTTTGGAAGGTCTAGACCCGCCCAGCTCCCCCTCCCGCGAGCTGCTGCCAGACACCACCCGCTGCAAGATGCTGACAGGGATCAGGGGCTTCGTGTTGGACTTCGTCTTCCTGGTGCTGGGCCTCAGCTTCCACCTGAGCCAGAAGGTGAGAGGGTCCCTGGGGGTCCTGTTGTCCTGTGTGCCCTCCCAGGGACCCCACACACACACTCAGTGTCACCCCCTTTTCTCTCCCCACAGAGCTCCTGAATCCCCTGTGGCTGCAGCCCCTCACTGTGGCCTCAGGTCCAACCTGGACCACCCACCCCCATCCTCACACTGATTTGGCGGGGGGAGTGTCATATGTCCCCCCCGAGCCCTGCTTTTATTCTAACACCACCCAGCTGCTCCCACTGTTCCCAGTAAAACTTCCCAATTCTCCCCAGTCCTGGCTGCTGGGGAGCAGTGGGAGGTGGTCATGAGGGGACCCCACGGGAAGGAGCCGAGGTTGGGTGGGAGCAGAACCGGCCCCAGGAGGGATCAGGAGTGGGGACTCCTATGCATCCCCCGTGTTACAATGAGATAATACAGAGATGCAATAAATAATGTTCCTCCACTGTTTCTCTGTCAAAAACATCCTATACAAAGGTTATCTGTCAACATTTTCCTAAAAGCTGACAAACTTCCTGCCAGAGCATCCTGCTGGAGCCTGCCTGCCATAAAGACTCCTGCTATCGTGCTTGTAGCTACGTGCTAAAAATCACATACAAACTTTTTTGAACACTATGAAAACTCAGAGGAGACACCTCGAGAATTCAGAGAGGGAAAAGGAAAGAGAGAAAACCCGTTACCATAACGGGACAAATCCTTCCCTACTTCCCCCTATGAGAAATAAATAAACGTGTCTTCTTCAAGCAAATGAATTAAAAATTACTAACAACAAGGGGAAATGTATGCATTTTAAAGGGTTCTTTTCACTAACATATAGGTGGCTCGTGCATATGTACGGCCGGGAAACAGGGATTGCGAAATTAATGCAAATGAAGCAAAACCCCTCACCACGTGGCCCCTACAGAAATAGCCATTTTTATCTAAACCCGCCTTTTAACATACCATAAACAATCAGAGGGGAGGGAACACCCTTTTAATGACGTCACAGGGTGGGATTTGGTAGCCTTTAAGAGGGGGGAAATTGAATTTTGGGGTGTGCTTTAGAGATTGGATTTTAGCCAGGGTACCACAACACGTGTTGTAAACAAACCTTTCTTATTGCCTATTTTCTTTGCTCCACGACCTCTGTTATCATCGAAATATTGAATAAATAGAGAACTTTTCTCACACCCCTCTCTCACCTCCTCATCTCTCTCTGCCAGCTGAGCTGCTGCCGCGCCAGGACCGACACTCTCCCAGCCCGGGGAAAGCCCAAACTCACCACGCTGTCTGCGGGGAGTTACTGCTACCATATTGTTTGAAAGCCTCTCTACATCAGGACCTGACTTTGCTCAGCCCAGAAAGCCCACAAAACAGCTTCTCCTGATCGACAAATTACATATCCAAAGACTGTATTCCACACACCCTGGGGACAGAGATATCGATCACAAGCACCAGAGAAACAAAACAAAAAAAAAAAAGAAAAGTAGAAACTGTTTCCCCCCACAGGGTATCTTGGCAAAAATGTAGCTTCTGGTAGTAAGCTTTTTCTTTGCTTCTAAAAGTAACTTTAGCTTTTTCCCAACCTTTTCTTATCTCTCTCTTTCTGCATCGCTTAGCAATTAATAAAAAAATCGGGTTTTGGTATGAACAGCTAACTTGTAAAAGTTTTAATTTTGTTCAGGAGAATATTCGAATCTAAAGGGTTTTTTCTGCAATATTTAAGCAGACTGAAACACATCCACACTGGGGAACTGTTGAAGGGTTTCTTTCAGCAAATGGGCATGTGAGCAATCCAGCCTGCATCAGCTCTGTCAGACTGGAGCAGATATCAGCTAAGAAGCAGCAAGGCCACAGCTGCTGTTGATCCTTAAAGGAGAAATCACTCCCTAGGAGTTCTCAGCGACTCCCCAGAAGTTTCTCATGAGAACACTTCGACTTTCACACAGGACTCCAGAGATGTACCTGAAAACATCTAAGATGAGTTCATATAAACATTGGACTTGTGAGATGTGGATTAAAACCAATTAAAGTCTGTGGTTTGATGATGTGAGGTTCAATTTAGCCAATAGAATGTAGCCTTTACCCTATATAAACCATGTGCAGTGTATAATAAATGTCTTCACCATAAACCTCATAGGCTTCTTGGGTGAAATCCTTTCCCTCCGCAGAAGGTTGTTTACTTTAGGGAACCACCCTCCATGTGTAGGGACTATGAGAAGAGTTTCAACACCAGGTCCAACCTCTTCACCTACCAGCGCATCCACACTGGGGACAGGCCCTACAAATGCTTGGAATGTGGGAAGAGGTTTCAGACCAGCTGACGTCTCCTCAGGCATCAGCAGATGCACATGGGGGAAAGGCTCTGCCACTGCACTACCTGCAGGAAGAGCTTCAACCACAGCTCCCACCTGACCAGGCACCATCACAACCACACCAAGGAGAGGCCCTACAAGTGTCCTGTGTATGGGAAGAGCTTCAAACAGAGCTGGGTCTTGACCAGACACCAACAGACCCACCAGTAAGGGAAGCCCTACAAGAGTCCTGACTTTGGGAAGAGCTTTGTCCATTGCTCCATCATTTATCAGCAGACCCACATTGAGAACAGACTTCATGATCCACATTTCTGGCGATCCATGTTGGGAAGACACCTGACTGGTGGTCTTCACATCTTCCTGGTTCCCTGTAGGCACCTGGGTGAAAGCAGAGGGAGGAACATCCATGGGGACACAGACTGACATTGGAAATTCATTGGGGAGAGGAGATTTGTTGACATTAGACACCCAGAAATCTCACCTGCTCTATCCAATCGTTTCCTCAGGTGGCATCAAGAAATGCAGGATAATATTCAAACTCTTTTCCAGCCTCTTTCATTCTATGTTTCTCATTCTCTGTGTCCCATGATGCCCTCAATCTAAACCTACGGACACTCGACCCAGACACAAAATACTTTTATTTTGGTTTTGCTTTTGTTTTGATCTATCTTCATCCCTTAAAAATCCATGATATTTGGGTAAAATAAAAAAAGTGAACAAGAACACCTAAACCCTCACTATTTTACTGGAATTTGGGGGAAATGGGAGTTTGGAGGATTTTGTGGATTCTCTGGGGATTTGGTGGAATTTTCTCCATTGTTTCTTACTCCAAGAGCCAAGAGGGATTGATCTGTCATCTCAAACCCCCTCAATTCCACGCCAAAATTACCTGATCTCACAGTCCACTCAAAATGCCCAAGATGGGTGGGATGAGGATTGGAAGGGTTGGGATATGAATTGGGAGAGGTAGGATAGGACTCAGGGTGGGGTGGGATGGGGGAAACTGGGCTTGGGAAGGGTGTCTTCATGCCCGGGGTGGCTGGAATGGGAATGGGGAGGGGTGGGATGGGGTCTTGAATTGGAAAGCTGAAGGCTGGAATTGATGACACCATGGGGAACAACCCCACTCCTGAGGACATTTTGGAGTATCTCCTAATCCTTCAGCTGGAGGACACTCAGGGTACCCCTCGTTGCAGTTACAACTTCCTCTGCAGGGGCCGAGGATCTCTGCTCTGTGGGGACCAGGGAGAGGACCTGAGGGAATGGCCTGTAGTTGTGCCAGGGCAGGTTTAGGGTGGATGTTAGAAAAAAAGGTCTTCCCCAGAGGGTGGTTGAGCACTGACCAGGCTCCCCAGGGCAGTGATCACAGCACCAAGACTGCCAGAGCTCAAGGAGCATTTGGATGATACTCTGGGGCACAAGGATGTGACTCTCAGGGATGGTCCTGTGCAGAGCTAAAGGTTGGACTAGATGACCTTTGGCGGTCCCTTCCAACTCAGCATATTCTGTCTTCTGAGATCCCCTCCATCCTCTCCTATGGAACAGCTCCTCCAGTGCAGCTGCCAAAGCCCCAGAGCCTCCAGCCCTGGCCACCCCAAGCTCCCCTGCCCCAACCTGCTGCGGGCCTTGCAAAAGCAACGAACTACAGAAAGATTTTACATCGTAAGAATCTTTATAATAACATCAGTCTATAAAATGTATTTACATTATAAGGGCCTATGTAACAACAATAATCCATGGAACATATTTACAGAAGGACAACATAACAATATATAAAACATACATATGCAGAACACCTTTACACTATAAGGGTCTTTATAAAAACAACAATCTTCTCTGTAAAGTCAGCAATCTATAAAACATATAAAATGACCACCCGTTGACTGCAATTGCCCAAAGCACGACTGGAAACAAAGTCACAAAAGGCATTTATTTAGGGACAACATGGGTTTTTATAGGGTTCTGAGGGAAGGTTCTGGAACTTGGCAGTGATTGGACAAGGGTGGGGGCAGAGTGTGTAACTGGGCAACCAGATAGCCAATGGGGAACAACTCATCAAAGGTGGGAACAGCAAACAAAAGGAATCCAGGGATTAGGGCAAAGACAAGAAAAACTATGAGGGGAAGAAGATAACATGCTGAGTATCCAGGGATAGAACCACCAGGGGAATAACCGTGAGGAGAAAAACCACAAACGGGTAACAATAAACCTTCAAAAAGTAAGAACCGTACAAAAAAAACATGCAACTCAAACTTCAACAGTGAAAGTCTCTAGTTTGTCTGGTCCAGGTCGGTCCACAGCCCCATCATCCTAGTAAGTCCACCTTCTGAAATCTTCTTTCCAGTCCTCATAACTAAAGCATTCCCCCAAAGTAAAATATATGTGGCATATCCATGTCCATCCTGTCCATCAGTCCTGGAAATAAAGCAAGGGCATGGTCATTCCTATCACAGCATTTTAGAACATTCTCCACATAAAACCAATCATCTGCCAGGCTGCAGGTGATGGATTACAAATGGGTTGGAGAGGACTTCCTGAGTCCTTCTGTATCCTGGTTCTGTCTGACTGTCATTTGTCACTGACATAATCTCCAGCTGCCATTCTTCGAGGTGGGACTCTTGTTGCGCATGAATCCACTTGAGCTGGGCCCAGTTGTGGGACGCAAATGACCCTTCCCAATCAAAAACTGGTGGCATCTTTACATATATTTGTGCTGGTTTAAAGGTAAACCGGCAGGAGATATGAACGCAACCCAAAAGAGACTATAAATCAGAGTTACAATTTAATAATACTTCTTGGGGGACACCCCCTTGTCGCAGGGGAGAAGCTTGCGTGCCCTCATGAGGTTGAGAGCTATGCTGGAATTGTCACGGCTCAACACTGACATTGCTGCTCTCAGTGAAGTTTGCCTTCATGAGGAAGGGGCAGCCTTAAAGAACATGGTGCTGGCTACACACTCTACTGGTCAGGCAAACCCAAAACCCAAAGACACCTTTCAGGAGTTGGCTTCATGATTAAAAACTCCA
>JAWWLY010000060.1:912037-930346 GCA_035041215.1 Gymnopithys bicolor
CAGGGGGCTGTGCCACACTCACCCTCACTGTGGCTGTGCCACACTCACCTCGGGGGGCTGTGCCGCACTCACCTCGGGGGGCTGTGCCGCACTCACCTCGGGGGGCTGTGCCACACTCACCTCGGGGGCTGTGCCGCACTCACCTCGGGGGGCTGTGCCGCACTCACCTCGGGGGGCTGTGCCACACTCACTCTCACTGAGGCTGTGCCACACACACCTCAGGTGGCCATGCCACACTTACTTTCATGGGCTCTGCGATGAGCTGCAGCTGCTGCTCCATGGGCAGGTTCCTGTTCCCGGGCAGGGCCATGCCTGGCTCCGGCCCTTCATCACTGCCCTGTCCCTCCTGGCCCAGCAGCTCCCCAGGGTCACCGTCATCATCACTGTCTGCCACCTGCAGGGGACACAGCAGTGACACCCCCAGTGATGCCACCGCAGAGCCCCCGAGGCTGCAGTTCCTGTTCCCCACAGAACCGACACTGCTTCAGCCTCCCCAGGGATGGACCCCAGGCATGTCTGGAGAGCAGAACATCAAAGCTTGTCCTGCCCCATCCCTGGGAGTGCTCAAGGCCAGGCTGGAGCACCCTGGGACAGTGGGAGGTGTTCCTGCCCAGGGCAGGGATGGCACTGGGTGACCTTCAAGGTCCCTCCATCCCACCCCATTCCAGGGCTCCTGCCCATCCCTGGCAGCTCCAGCTCCGTCCCACCAGCAGCTCTGGGGGTCTCAGCCCCTCCTCAGCTCCAGCCCAGAGGCAGCTGAAAGACTTGGGGTTCAACTGGCACTGGGATGGATTTCAACTGGCAGGGAGTGGGTTGAGGTGGGATATTGGGAAGGGATTGTTGGCTGTGAGGGTGGGGAGGGGCTGGGCTGGGATTCCCAGAGAAGACCTGAGAGCCCCTTCCAAAGCCTGAAGGGACTCCACGAGAGCTGGAGAGGGACCTGGGACAAGACATGGTGGGACAGGACACAGGGAATGGCTTCCCACTGCCAGAAGGCAGGGATAGATGGGATATTAGGAAGGAATTCTTCCCTGTGAGGGTGGGGAGGGCTGGGATGGGATTTCCAGAGAAGCCGTGGCTGCCCCATCCCTGGGAGCGTCCAAGGCCAGGCTGGAGCCCCTTGGGACAGTGGGAGGTGTCCCTGCCCAGGGCAAATTTGAACTCAGTGATCTCAAACCAATCTGGGATTCCATAATATATGGAAAAACAAGGACATGAGGGCTCTGCTGCCAGAGTGGGACCAGCCAGGACCTGTGACAACCACACCTGGCACAAAGCTGGAGCTTCGGGAGAAATCAACAGGAGCTCGGAAGGGGTGGCAGGAAAACTCCCAGTGCAGAGCTGAGACATGGAATCGGTTCCTTCTCCAAGGCATGGAAAAGGCTGGATTTGGGTTCCTGCTGCAGGGGCAAACACCAAGCGCAGAGCTCAGGGGATGTCACTGAGGGTTGGGGCAGGCACAGGGACTCTGCAGCTCCAATTCCTTCTCACTAGTAATTAAACCTGGACTTGGATTATCCCTAAATCGTTCCCATCCCGTGTCAGACACAGAGCCCTCCCTGTTCGGTACCTGCAGGGCAGGGCAGAAGTTGGAGGTGTCGTTGGGGTTGTTGTAGTCGTAGTCCCCAATCTCAGCTTCGCTGTCCAACGTGGCGACGGGCTGAGACATTGTGCTGAGCTACAGGGACAGACCACAGCCCAGAGGAGCAAAAACATGTAATATTTTCCCAAGCAATGCCTGTGCTGTGCTCCTTCATTCCCTTTTTAACCCTTCCAGCTGCTCCTCCTCCTCACACACCTCCAGCAAGCCCCTAGAGCAGCCTTGGCATCCACAGTGGGCCAGCTGTATGTCACACATTGGCCTAAAGGAGCATCCCAAAACACTTCCAGAACCTCAAGAATTTTGGAGGCTTTGTGCCTGGAGTTATTGCTGGGAGGCACTTGGAGAAGGCTCTTACCTTCACAAGAGGTTTGAGGAACAGCTGGAGGATGTTCTGGGGGTCGTAGTTGAAGTCTGCAGGGAGTGTGGTGCTCCTCACATTCTGGCTTTCCAGGATGGATTTGGCCAGAGTTACAGATGCCTGGGAAGGGGTGGGAAATGCATTAGCCAGGAGCTTCCCAGGCACAAATCACTGCCTGGAACACAGGTCTTTGCCCAAAAGAGGGAAAGGTCTGGGATGCCTCTAATGAGAAACTGCACACTGGTGCAGCCAGTGCACCATTCAGCACCCTGGGACACCCAGCTGGACATGAGAGGTGTAAACCAGGACGAATCCAGCAAAAGGGAGGGCAGGAAGAGGAGAGAGCTCAGCAGGTACCTTGGTCTGATGGAAATAGGCCTCAAAGTCAATGTCCTCATCAAAGTTCAGCTCAAACACTTTCCTCACAGTCCTTCTCTTGGGCTCCTTTTCAGAGTTGGTGTCAGCTGGAGAAGGTTTGGGAAGGGAAGGTTTGGGAAAGGAAGGTTTGGGAAGGTTTGGGAAGGTAAAGTTTGGGAAGAAGAAGGAAGGGAGGGTTTGGGAAGGGAAGGGATGGGACAGTGCCTTGTGACAGAGCCAGGCCAGGCAGCCACTCCCACTCTGGGCATCATCTGCCCCACAGACCCATCTACAGGGACAGATCCCACCCTTCATTGTGGGCAAAGCAAGAGGTTGTTTCCAGCCTCAGTTTCCCAGGGATCGGCATCTTTTTATGGAAGCAGAAAGTCTAATTCAGTCCTAAGGGTCTTAAGGTGAAGAAAGGTGGGTTGAGATGGGGTATTGGGAAGGAATTCTTCCCTGGAAGGGTAGGGAGGGGCTGGGCTGGGATTCCCAGAGCAGCTGTGCCTGCCCCATCCCTGGCAGTGTCCAAGGTCAGGCTGGAGCAGCCTGGGATAGTGGGAGGTGTCCCTGTCCTTGGCAGGAGTGGCACTGGATGAGCTTTGAGATCCCTTCCAAGCCCTCCCATTCCATGATTCCCTGATCCCCGGGATCAGGCCCCAAATACCTACATCTGTTCTGGGGCCGGAAGCGCCAGTGCTCGGGGCCAGCCCACATGGACAGCGTGCGGGGGCTGAAGTAGGAATATTCCCCTGGCTTCACAGAGAGGTGAAGGCACAGGGTCCCAACGTCTCCCTCTCCTAAAGGCCTGCAAGGAGCACAGATGCAATCAGTGGAACCATTCCTTTGGCATTCCTGGGGGCATGGAATACCCAGAGTAGGTCTGGACAGACATTCCCATTCCCTGTTCCAGCAGGGCAGGACTCCTGGTCCTAACCCAGAGCTGGGGGTGCTGCAGTGTCTGAATTCTGTGAGGCTGCTGCAAAAAAGACATAGATTTGCCAAAGCTCCCCTTGAAAGGCAGAGATATTCCCATAACACATCCCTGCATCTACCCAGAGCTGCAGGAGGAAGCAGGGAACGAAAGATTTCCCAGAGAGCTGCCAAGAGTTTTCATGGGCCATTAAAGCACAGCCAGATCTTTCATGAGCACTCACCCCTTGCTCTGGTTCTGGCTGATGGTCCCAAAGGAGTTGATGTTGTCTGTGAACTCCCCAAGCTTTTCCGGGGCTGTGCTCCTGGGGGAATCCGAGTGGAAGTCGAAGTCGTCCCCAGGCAGGGGGTTGGCCCCACCCTCGCCGTCGCTCTCGGGCTCCGCATCAGGGTCGAAAACCTCCTCACTCTGCCGGAACTTCTCCAGCAGGGCCGACACTGACTGAGAGGAGCAGAGCTCAGGAAGGGCTTGGCAGCTCAGGGAGTTCAGCTTAATGGCCTTAAGCTGAAGGAGCGTGAATTGAGATGGGATACTGGGGAGGAATTCTCCCCTGTGAGGGTGGGGAGGGGCTGGGCAGGGGCTGGGCTGGGACTCCCAGAGAAGCGGTGGCTGCCCCATCCCTGAGAGTGCCCAAGGCCAGGTTGGAGCACCCTGGGACAGTGGGAGGTGTCCCTGCCCATAGGCAGATTGGAACTCATTGATCTTTAATGTCCTTCCCAACCCAAACCAGCCTGGGATTCCATGATTCCATGGAAAAAAGGCAGGGTATCAGCAGCCCTGCAGCACAACACCCCACTGTGTATCTCCAAGGTGAGCACAGAACTCGGGTTCCCACCTGGCCCAGAGCCATCCAACCCACCTCCTCATGGGACTCCTCATCCCACTTTGTGAACTGGAACCCAGCCAGGGAGGAGCAGATGAGACGTTTCTCCACACACTGGGTCAGCAGGGCTGGAGAAGGAAAGAGCAACAGGCAGTGATCAGAGCCAGGATGGAGCAGCAACAGCAAAGGCAAGTGCCAGGCAGGACTTCTTAATTAAATAATCTGAAAGCCACATTTGTGGGCAGCTTTTCTTCCCTGCAGAGCTCATTTATCAACAGAAAGGGAGATTTCAATTTTCACCCCAGCTCCAGAGTGGGCATAACTGTGAATGTTGCCAGGGCAGGGTCTGGTCCCATCGATGTGCTCCACACCTTGGAGAAGGTCAGTCCTTAACCTGGAGCTCTAATCCTGAATCCTGCCCAGCTCAGACCAACACCTGCTGTGCCAGAGATTGGGTGACAGGTTGAGACCTAAAAACTACAAAGGTCAAGATCTAAAACCTACAAAGGTCAAGCACCTGAAGTGCTGCTTTTCCAGCAGCAGGTCTCAGCTGGGCCAGGATCAGAGCCCGGGTGCCCCTGGGCAGCCAAGCAGTGACCAAAGCACAGCGCAAGCAGCTGAGACTAAAATGAGCTCATCTGGGAGATGGAAAGCATGGA
The DNA here is from genome assembly GCA_035041215.1 of Gymnopithys bicolor. NCBI lineage: Eukaryota > Metazoa > Chordata > Aves > Passeriformes > Thamnophilidae > Gymnopithys > Gymnopithys bicolor. The sequence continues at coordinate 916,772 of JAWWLY010000060.1, forward strand.
AAGGTCTGGATAGGCCCAACACTCACACTTTAAATCCTTCACTGTCACGGGATCCAGGCTAGGCAGTGGGAGGGTCTCTGAGGAGGGCAGGGGCACAATCCTGGACTCAAAGAGGAGCTCACTCTGGAAGCTCTGGGAGCGCAGCCCCGTGAGGAAAATCCCAGCAGTGCTGCACTCATCAAAGGCAGCTGCTGCTTTCTGGAACATGGGATCCACCTGCAGGAGTGCAGGGAAGTGGAGAATCAAGGGACGGAGGAGATGGAGGGGGCAAAAGACTTCAAAGCACAGATCCCATGGGAGAAAGACCCAAACATCTGCTCCCCATCCCTGGAAGTGTCCCAGGCCAGGTTGGACAGGGCTTGGAGCACCCTGGGACAGTGGGAGGTGCCCCTGCCGATAGCAGGGGGTGGCATGAGATGATCTTTATGGTCCCTCCCAACCCAACCCATCCCATAATTCGTGATCTTTCTCAGAGAGGAAAGAGCCCTTTCAGCTCCCTCCCACAGACAGGACAGGACACAACTTTACTGGACCAGCACATTCCAGATCTATGTGTGACCATCAGAACCCAGGAGAGGAACAGTGAGGAAAGCAGAGCTGAGGCAGATGAGGTGCCACCCCCTCCCTCCCCCAGAACATCCCCAAACCCACCTCACACCTGCGATTGGCCTCTGACACGTTGATGTTGTTCAAGTTCTGCTCGATGGTTTTGAAGGACTGTTTTTTCTTGGGCTGAACTTTCTTGACAGCCTCAGGAGCTGGACTGTTTTCTGACAGGGAAAGAAGTGCAAGTCACACTTCAAAAACTTGCTAAAATACCCCAAGGAGGGATAGAACAACATTTACTTCAATTTGTACAACAAACACAGTGAAGCTCCTCAGTCAGATATTTATTGGCATGAACCACCAATGTTGCATTGCCTGAATACTGCTTTGGTTTTTATTGGCTGGTTGGCCACAAATCACCTCTATTTGGTCACAAATTGCCCCCGTTTGGCCCATTTATTCCAGCGCAAAGCACAGCAATGGGCAATGGTCCAGATCAGACCAACTGTGATTTGTGTCCAAACCCAAATCCTGGACTAAACCACTGAATTCAGGACTTAAGAAGAGATTGGGGTTCTCACCTCAGGCCTCCCTTCTCACACACCCAGGGAAACTGATTTGGGAAGTCCCAGACCTGGAAGAATTAATCCCAAAGCACTTCGAAATTCCCTGACCACTGAGATTCCTCCTGTTCCTGGGTGGAAAAGCAGCAGCTTAAGGGGAAAGCAGGGAATTACCCACCTTGCTCTGGGCTGTTCAGGTCCTTGGGAGGTGCTGAGTCCTTGCCCAGGCCCCCGAGGACCTTGTAGGTGTCTGCATGGACCATGTCCACACGCACGGAGTAGATCTTGGCACTGGCATCCAACGTCCCCGCTGCGACCTGCCAGCAGGGACAGGGAATTCTCAGGTGGAAAGGGAAAAGTGTCATCTAGAAGATACAAGGCTGACCTCCTAAAAGCTCTGCATCACAAGGAAAACTGTGAACAGCTGGAAAAGGATTTATTCTGGAAGCCAAAGGAGCCCCCGGCAGGGGCCAGGGTGTGGTTTCCCTGTTTGCTTCATCTTTTGGGATCACACTTTAAAATACTTCCAAAGTTGCCAACATTAAGCAATGGGGAGAAGCAAAACTGTCTCCCCCCACCTACCCTCCATGCCTCCTTTAGGGTCACCCCATTGGTATCTTTCTGTTTTCCCAAATTATGAAGTCAAGGGGTGAAGAACAGGAGATTCCAAGTTCCTCTTCCCATCACAGACCCCCCTGGAAGATGGAACTGTCCCCTCCTTAAAGCCTTTCCCACCCTTCCCTCAGTTCCACGAATCCACAACCAGCTGGCCCAGGGGTCACATCAAAAGTCCTGCCCACTTGTCCCTTCATCCAAGTTTTTCCTCCCAGCATCAGTGAGCTATTAAAGTTTGTCTTTTCCTTGGCAAGTTCTTATTCTGATCCATCCTGGATCAAAGTCAGACCAGCACAAACTTCCTTTCTTTTCCAGCTTTGTTTTGTTCCTGGTTTTAACATTCAGTATCAACAAGTCTTACTTTTAAACAAGATTTCCTTCTGAAGGACCATAACTGAGAGAATTCAGAGATTAATTTCTGTGGTACAAAAGGATGCAGAGCCTTAAACTCCTGCAAGAAGTGACTGTGATGTCTCTTCCAGGGATTTTTGGTGGCAGGAACAAGCTCACCTAACCTGAGCATTATTTGGGGTTTGGTATGAATTGGGCTAAATCCAGATGGAAATTAAGCACCAGGTGGAAACAAACCTCTCACCTTGAAGTTGGTGAGCTCAGAGTTCTTCTGCTTCAGGATCTCAGTCATGTAGTCAATCAGGTGCAAACCAAAGGCATTTTTCGTGGTGATTTTCTGCAACAAAGCACAGCTGAGGACCAATCCCCAGGACAAGGAACCCCCTCTCCTGCCTGGGCCCACAGCCCGGGAGCTTTAGGGATGGGCTGGGGAGCTCTGAGGTGTGTTAGTGATGGGAGGGCACCAACAACCCACGGCTGGCTCAGGGAAGAGGAAGAGGAGGAGCTTGGAGAGATGGGCAGAGAAGAACCTTTTGAAATTCAAGGGGGCAAATGTAGGTCCTGCAGCTGGGCAGGAACAGCCCTAGACACCAGCACAGACTGCAGGGACCTGCTAGGAAGGACCTGAGGGTCCTGGTGAACAACAAACTGTCCCTGACCAGCAGTGAGCCCTGGGGACAGGGAGGCCAATGGGATGTGGAGGCATCAGGAGGAGCATTCCCAGCAGGTCAGGGGGTGCTCCTGCCCCTCTGCTCAGCCTTGGGAGCCACATCTGCAGTGCTGGGTCCAGCTCTGGTTCCCAGGACAGCAGGGACAGGGAGCTCCTGGAGTTCCAGGGATGGGGAGGGCTCTGGAGCTTCTCTGCTGTGAGGAAAGGCTGAGGAGCTGGGGCTGTTCAGCCTGAGAGGAGACACTGAGAGGGGACCCCATCCAAGTGGGTAAATATCCAAAGGGGTGTCAGAGGCTGGCCCAGGCTCTGCTCGGGGTGCCCAGCACTGGGACAGGAGGAACAGGCAGGAACTGCTGCCCAGGAAGTTCCACCTGGACATGGAGAATTTCTTCACTGTGCAGTGACCAAGCACTGACTCACAGAGCCACAGAATACCCTGGGCTGGAGGGACCCCCAGGGATCACCCCCGCAGCTCCTGACCCTGCACAGCCCCAACAATCCCACCCTTGCTGTCCAAACCCTCCCTGAGCTCTGGCAGCTCTGGGGCCGTGACCAGCCCCTGAGCAGCCTGTTCAGTGCCCCATTGCCCAGGGAGGCTGTGCAGTCTCCCCCGAGGGAGATATTCCAGACCCACCTGGGCACAGCCCTGTGCCATGAGCTCTGGGATGGCCCTGCTGAGGCAGCAAAGTGGGAGCAGTGACCACTGTGGTCCCTTCAACCTGACCCATCCTGTGGGTCTGTGACTTGTGCCTTTCCAGGGACAAACCATTAACCTGTCACTATAATCTCAGATATTCCAGACCCACCTGGACACGGCCCTGTGCCATGAGCTCTGGGATGGCCCTGCTTGAGGTCCCTTCCAACCTTAGACATCCTGTGGGTCTGTGACTTGTGCTTTTCCAGGAACAAACCATTAATATGTCACTGTAATTTGTGATATTCCAGAGCCACTGGACACAACCCTATGAGCTCTGGGATGGCCCTGCTGGAGCAGTGAGGCTGGACCAGATGCCCCACTGTGGTCCCTTCCATCTGATCCTATCCTGTGGGTCTGTGATTTGTGCCTTTCCAGGGTCAAACCATTAATATGTCACTACAATCTCAGATATTCCAGAGCCACCTGGACACAACCTCGTGCCATGAGCTCTGGGATGGCCCTGCTGGAGCAGGAGGCTGGAGCAGTGACCCACTGACCTCTTCCGTGATTCAGTGAATAACCAAGCCACGCTCAAGGTCTGCAATCCCAGTGGGAGATGATGTGTAACGCCCAGTGTGGAGGGTACCGGGCCCCGGTGTGGAGAGTGCTGGTGATGGTGTGTAACCCCCCGGTGCAGAGCGTACCGGGGATGTTCAGCCCCCGGTGCGGAGGGTGCCGGGGATGTTCAGCCCCCGGTGCAGAGGGTACCGGGAATGGGTAACCCCCGGTGTGGAGGGTACCGGGCCGTGCCCGCGCAGCACTCACGTTTTCGGTGGAGAGGCGGATGCAGGTGCCGTAGTGCTCCGAGATCTGCGCGTTGCTCCACTGCGGAAGCTGCCAGCCCTCCTGCCTGCAGGACACGCGGATAGGTCCCTGTGCCCGGGGGTGGCTCCCGGCTGCCCCTCGGCCCCGCCGCCCCCGGGCCGTACCTGGGCGCGGGCGAGCCGAGGCCAAACGAGGAGTCCGCGGCCCTGGAGCGCCGGCGCTGCCGCCGCTCGCGCTCGTCGTCGTTGCCGGGACACTCTGCCAGCACGGGGGTGTCGGCGCTGCCCAGGACCCGCGGGGCCGGCGACGCCCCGGGGGGTCTGCGCGGGGTGTGCACGCTCATGGCTCCGGAATGGCGATCGGGATCGCGATCGGGATCGGGATGGGGACCGGGATCGCGATCACGCCGTGAGGGGATCGCGCGCGCCCGCCCGCCCCGGCCACGCCCACCCCCGCGCGTAGCGACCAATGGGCGCTCGGCCCGCCCCACCCGCCGCCCGGTTTGAACTGGCGGCGCGCAAAGCGCGTGCGCGGCAGGATAACGGTCGGGAGCACCAAAGGGGCCCTCGGAGGGACCCCCCAAACCTCCCGGCTTGGGACCCTCCATGGGGATCACCCCCAATTCCCGGACCCGCGAGGGGTGCTGCGGGTGGCACCGGCCCCGCGCCGGCACCGACGGTCCCGGAGGAGGAGCAGGAGGAAAAGGAGGAGCCGCCAGAGCTGCCCCGCTTGTCACAAAATCCCAGAATCCCGCAATGACTGAGGGTGGAAAAGCGCTCTGGGATCATCGAGTCCATCCCTGTCACCCAGCCCAGAGAACTGAGTGCCACCTCCAAGCGTTCCTTGGACACCTCCAGGGATGGGCACCCCAACCCTCCCTGGGCAGCCCCTTCCAGTGCTTGACCATCCTTTTCAGAGAGAAATTCCTCCTGCTGTCCATCCCACGCAGCCAGCTCTGTTCAGGGGAGGTTGGGACACTGGCACAGGTTGCCCAGAGGAGCTGTGGCTGTACCATCCCTGTAAGTGGCCAAGGCCACCGGGCTGGAGCACCCTGAGACATGGACACCCCATGGCAGGGGTGGCACTGGATGGGCTACACAAACTATCCCATGATTCCCAGGCACCAGGACACAGCTCCCAGCTGACACTCAAGGGGATCATTTTGGGGAGGAAATAGCACATCCAGGGCCCCCAGCAGTGACAGGGACCACAGTGACATCACACACACCCCCTCAGTGTTTATTCCAAGACACCACTTATGGCTCCAGGGAGAGGCCACGCAATTCCATCCTGATCAGGCAAAAACAAGGCAAAACACCAGAAAAACTCTCCTTCTGTGCCACAACCACCCTCTGGGCGCTTGGGAAACAGTTCCCACCGCCCCTGGTGACCTAAAAGACACCCCGACACATGTGTGTCCCCCTGGTTCAGGTCCCACCGAGAGCCCCCCTGGGAATCTCTCCTGAGTGGGAATGTCCTGGAAAACAACAGGGCTGTTTGGATCCCACAGAGCCTGGCAAGGAGGGGGCTGCCATCTTCACATTCCCAGAGCTAGAGCCCCACTGATCCAGCACTTCCCTCTCCTGGGTCTCTCTGGGGACCGCTGGGTGTCCAGGGATGAGGGACCCTCTGGAGAAATCCTTGCCCAAAGCAGTCACTGAGGTAGGAATGACCTCAACTCCAGGAAGGCAGCAGAAGTTCCGGCTCAGGAATCACCTTCAGAGGCTTGAGAACAGCTCCTGGAAGGCCCCAGGATGCAGATCCCCAGGGCCAGGACATGACATGCAGGAGGCAGCAGGAATACAGCACAAGATGTGGGGAGGGGGCTGCAGCCTCCCAGCTCATCCCACCGGGAAAACTGCTGGAGAACCAGCGGCATCTGGCTCCAAACACCAAACTTTGGCACCCAGAGGGGCATGTGGGGCACTCCAGCAAGGCAAAGCAGGCTGGTCTCCACGTGGGGAGCAGCTGGAGTGGGATGAAGAGCTTGGAAAGTGTCTCCTGGCACTGACATCACTTGGGACGAGGGGCCGTTCCAGCAGATATCCAGTGAGGATTGAGGGTGATCCCATCGCTGCATTCCTGAGGTGGGATGTCACAGCCTCCATGCTGGGACTCCCTGAATGCCCCCCTTCCCAAGCCATTCCCAGCAAAGCCCCCTCAGGACTCGGCTGCCCTCTATGGCACACCCGCTCCCACTGGGAGCTCCGGAGCCCACAGTGAACAGCGGCTGCTTCCGCCGGGATTTTGGGGTCCCCACCACGAGGGTCAGTCCTTCAGGCCATTCTGGGATGGGTGGGAGTCAGGATGAGGCTGGCAAAGCCCAGGAATGGGCCGTTCTGGGGGCTCCCGAGTCAGTAGAAGTGTTTTCGGCTCTGCTCCTGCCACTTATTGTAGACGATGATGCCAATGACGATGGCAAAGACGATGGCGACCAGCGAGAAGAACACGATCAGGAACAGGGCCAGGCCACTCATGGGCTCCAGAGGAGCTTCCACTGGGAGAGAGGGGAGGGAAAACCCTGTGAGGTCCTGGAGAGCCCCAAACCAGCGGGATTTCCCTTCTCCAGGGGCTTTCACCACCCAACAGCCCCTAGCCGGGCCCATCCCAGTCCAGGGTTCAGCCTCTCAGAACTTTGGGTCCCAGGACATCAGGGCACACCAGGGGTTCATGGTGGGATTTCAGGATGGGACATGACCCATCTCCCTTCCAGACCCAAATTCCCACCCAGCTCAGACTGGTGGATGGACCCTTATTGGTGGGGACCCCCCACAATCCAGGCTCATTTTTCCCCTTCTGGGCGTCCCCCAGCCCCTCCCAGCCCGCCCTGCCCGGGGTGGAGCCAGAGGCTCCCACTCACTTCCCGGCAGTTTCAGGTTGTCCACGACGGGCAGGAACACCTCCCTGTCCCGCTTTTCCTCCTCTGGCGTGCGCTCCACTGTCAGTTGGTACAGCTTCAGCGAGATGATGTCATGGTTGTCTGCAAGAAGAGGGAAACTGAGGTGTCCTGAGGGGTCACCCCTTCCCAAGACTCTGGCCAGGCATTGGAATGCCATGGGAAGCTCTGTGGGATGTTATCCTTGGAACAAAGGTGCTGGTTCCCCCTCCCCAAGGGGACCCACTGTCAGCAGGAAGCTTTAAAGAGACATAAAAACTAAAAACCATCCCAAACTGGGACTTGAGGCCACTTGGGAATCCAAAGGAATGTGTCAACACGTGGGAATGCTTCATTCCCCAGGCACTGGGCAGGGATCTGGGAGGGAAAAGGAATTTTGTTGGAGCCAACAGTGGGCCCAGGAATGAGCTTTTGTAGGGGCAGAACTAACATTAGGCTTAAAACTTCTGGAAGAGGAACAGGGGCTGGGTTAGGCTCAGGGCACCCCAAGGAGGGACTGGTGAAGAAAGAGAAAGCTTTAGTGCTCCATAAAACCATTCCCAGGTGGGTGATTACTGAGAAATCTGAACGGAAACACTGCCAGGATGAAGCCAGGGAGCAGGAGGGAGCAGGTTGTGATACTGGGGGGCAGCTCCTGCCCTCAGGATAACCCAGCACTAGGACTGGGGTTTATTCCACACTTAGTGCTTGGCTTAGCACCAGGAGCAAGTTTTACTCCATGGTCATCCTGCTTTTACTCCTCCCAAGGTGAGCGTGGACAGGGATCCACAGGGAGCTCAAGGGAAGTGGGAAGTGCTACGTGGACAAAACCTTGGGACCCCAGATCCAAACCAAGGGCCCCAGTCCCACCTCCAGGGTCCTCAAAGCATGGACAGGTCCTCAAATGCTTCCATAAACCCTGCAGCCACCTGGAGCTGCCACAGCTGCCTGGGACAGCAGGAGAGGACAGGCGCTGTCACTCCACGCTCATCCTGGTTTTACTCCTCTCAAGGCGAGTGTGGCTGAGCTGGGCTGGGAATCCACAGGGATCTCGTGGGAAGTGCTGCCTGGACAATGTCTGAGGTCCCTCACAGGACCCTGCATGACCCAAGCCAAAGCTCCCACCCCTGTAAGGCCCTGCAGCCCCCAGAGCCACTGCAGCCCTTGAAGAATGCCCCGGAGCACCGGCACTACCTGAGAGGTCACCGGTGACCGAGGATGTGCCAAAGTAGTACCCACGGGGCAGGCGCACACCCGGCACATCGATGCAGTCCCTCCACTCGTGCTTCCCGTCGATGTCGATCAACACCTGAGGGAGGAGCAGCCCCTGAGCCCTGAGGGGACCCCCTGAGGGGATTCCCAGAGCCCCATGGGGACCTCTGAGCCCTGAGAGGACAACCTAAGCCCCGTGGGGACCCCCTGAGACCCGTGGGGACCTCTGAGCACTGTGGGGACACCCTGAGCCCCGTGGGGACCCCCAGGTGCCCCCAGAGCAGGCAGCACTCACCGTGAGCCGCCTCTTGACGTAGCGGATGACCAGGAAGGTGTCATGGGGCAGGTTGCGCACCATGGCGGTGCAGCCCCCCAGCTCCGTGGGGCGCCCGTCGCGGTCGTGGTCATACGTGAGGGAGCCGTTGTTCACCATGGCCGAGATGTAGGGGAACACCCTCTGCCAGGGGAGCACACTCAGCCAGGCTCCCACAGGGACTCTGCCCTCCAGGGCCCCTCCAGGGCCAGCGGCCACAGCAGCCCCTGGGCCTGAGCTTGGTCACCCCACGGATCTGCTCAGCAGGACACCAGGACTGCCCTGCCCTGTCCCTGACCTCAGACTCCTTCACTGCCAACAATCTGCTCAATGAGACACCAATGCAATCCCACGCCATTCCCAAGGATGCCAAACTCCTTTGCTCCCCAAGAATCTGCTCAACACAATCCTGCTCCATCCCTGACCCCAAACTCCTTCCCTTGACAATCATCACAAGCCCACCTCAACCCCAGGAACCCCAAACCCCTTCACCCCCAAGAATCTGCTGCACAAGACACCAGCACAGCCCTGCTCCATCACTCCCCAAGAATCTTCTCAAGACAATTCTGCCCCATCCCCAAACTCCTTCACTCCCCAAACATCTTCTCATCATGACTCTGCTCCATCACCGTGGACCCCAAACTCCTTCACCCTCAAGAATCTGTCCAATGAGACAGCGGCACAACCCTTCTCCATCCCAGACCCCAAATTCCTTAATGCAAAATAATTTGCTCAACAAGAGACCAACACAATCCTGCTCCATTCCCAGGGAACCCAAACTCCTTCCCCCCAAAAATTGCTTCAACAGTCACCAGTGTGATCCTCTCCATCCCTGCAGACCCAGAACTCCACCAACATGACGTCGCTCTGTCCCCAGAGACCCCAATCTCCTTCACCCCCAATAATCTGTCCAGTGAGACACCAACACGATCCCACTCCATTCCCAAGGACGCCAAACTCCTTCACTCCCCAACAAACTGCCCCAACAAGACACCAGCATGACCCCACTCCATCCCTGACCCCGAACTTCTTCACTCCCCAAGAATCTGCTCAACATGATCCCACTCCACACCAGACCCCAACTCCTTCATCCCTCAAAATCTGCCTCAACACAACACCAGCACAGCCCTGCTCTGTCCCCACAGATCTCAAGATCCTTCACCACCAATGATCTGCTCAACACAACACTGGCATGACCTCACTGGATCCCAAACCCCTTTGTTCTCTCAGAATCTGCTCATCATGACTCTGTTCCATCCCCATCACCAGCGAAAATTTGCCTCAAGAATTGCCAGCCTGATCCTTTCCCCAGACTCCTTCACTCTGCAACAATCTGCCTCAACAAGACACCAGCATGACCCCACTCCACCTCCATGGTCCCCAAACTCCTTCACCCTCAAGAATCCACCTCAAGAATCACCAGCACAATTCTCTCCAACTCCATGGATCTCACGCTCCTTCACTTCCCAAGAAACTGCTCAAGAATCACTGGCAGGACCCCATTCCATCCCTGTTCCCAGACTCCTCCATCCCAAATAACCTGATCCACACAACACCATCAGGACCCAGCTCCATCCCTGCCCTCAGATTCCTCCCTCCCAAATAACCTGATCCACACAACACCATCAGGACCGGCTCCATCCCTGAGGCTCAGCCTCAGCTCCCAGGGATCCAGGTCAGAGCACACATTCCATGCAGTCCCCCCAGGCTCCCAGAGGGATTCCTGAGCCCTTAGGAGGGATTCCTTGCCCTGGACCGCGAGAGGTGACAGCAGGAGCCCGTACCTGGTTTCCCGGGCTGTACCTCCTCTTCTGAGCCTGCCCTCCGGAATGAGCGCAAAGCAGGAGAGAGCACAGAGCAAAAGAGTCACAGGGCAGAGCCCAGCGGGGCCCTGCATCCCGGGAAAACTCCTCCTGGAGCGCCCCATGCCTTCCCAGGGCTGGCACAGGGCGAGGGGCAGTGCCACATCCCGGGACAACCCGCGGGGGATGGCGCCGGAGGGCGAGGCCACGGATGGAGCCACCACAGCCCCACAGGGAGCCCCAGTCAAGCTTCCTTTAGGAAAAAAATCCTTCTTTTTGTCCTTTCAGAGGTCGGAATGAGCAGCTGTGAACCCACAGGAACAGCTTTAACAGCTTTTTTTGGTGCTTGACGCCCCCTGGCTCCTGCTCCCTGTCACCCACATTCTGCTAATTATCCCCTCTAATTAAAGAGCTGTTGTGCGCCCCTTTATCCCATGAAAGCAGAGCTGCCACCCTGCAAATCCAAGGATCCATCCAACACCCTGCTAATCACAGGGCTTGGAAAGGCTTTTCCCAGCACAAAGCCCATCCCTGCGCCAGAGCCGAGTTTGGGGGTTGGGATAAAAGCTGAGAGTTCCTCAAGGTCCTAAAATGCAGACAGTGAGGAGAAATATCCCCTGGGATTTAGGGGAGATTGGAATCAGAAAAAGATCCAGCTTTGAGTTTGGAGGGATGGAAGTTTCCAGCAACAGGTTGCCTAGAGAGGCTGTAGACGCTTCTGGATCCCTGGGAGTGTCCAAGGCCAAACTGGAGCAACCTGGAATAGTGTCCCTGCCCATGGCAGGGGGTGGCACCGGGGGGGGCTTCCCTCCCAACCATTCCAGGATTCCATGACTCTGTAACAAGGTGGGAATAGCCCAGGTTTCTCGACCTCTACACTTCCTTTTCCACAGGAATGACACCAAACCCCCAATAACCATCAGGAACACGAGGCCCTTTACAACTTTCTGGGAGACACCTGAGAGCAGGGAAAGGCTCCTCAGCCCCTGCTCCAGGTTTTCTCAGCCCCCTGCTCCAGGTTTACTCAGTCCTTCTTCCAGGTTTTCTCAGCTCCTCTCCTTGACATTTACCCAGCCCCTGCTCCTGGTGCAGCCTTCAAGAGCAGAACCCCCAGCACAGATGTGGTTCCATCACTCAGCTGTTCCTGTCCTAAAATCCTCTTCTCTGGCAAAAAGTTTCCCACAAAACCACTCCCAGCTCCTTCAACCTTCCCTTAGGAGGACCTAAATCCAACCCTGAGGAAAAGGAGAGGGAGGAGGAGGAAGAGGAGGAGCTGGGCTGAGTTTATGCCTCCAAAGAGCTGTGTCTGTAACCTTGGCATGATCCATCCCGTTCCTCCCCCCCTGCTCACCTCCTGCTGCTTCTCCTCGTTGGGATAAGTGTCCACAAACACTCCCAGGCCCAGGAAGTTATCCTTGCTCCCAAACACAGGTCCTAGGATAAAGGAGAGACCTTGGGATAAGGCTGGGAAAGCCAGGTAGGGTTTGTTCCTCCTCCTCATGGAGCGATTTGGCTTGGATAGGACCTTAAGGACCATCCAGTCCCATCCCTGCCACACTCAGGGAGGGACCTTTTCCATAAGCCCAGGTTGCTCCAAGGCACCCCGTGCCCCTTCCCACAGGATTTTACCTGGCTGCATCCTGTCCTTGGTGTACCAGATGGCAAAGCCATCCCCATTCAGGTTCTTCTTGCCCTGTCCGTGGATTTTGAAGTGCACCTGCATCTCCCAATCCCGCAGGTAACATGGCTGGAAAAGAGGGAAAAGGAGGGAGTTTAGGAGGTCCCTCTTGCCAGCATGAGGTGAGGGGAAAGCAGGGACTGTCCATGCCATTCCCTGCCCATCCCAACACTCTATGTGCCCTCATTCTGTTTCCCTCACCCAAATCCATCATTCCCTGTTTTTCTGACCAACATCCACCATTCCCTGTTTTTCTGACCAACATCCACCATTCCCTGTTTTTCTAACCAACAAACCCCAATGATCAGCACTTCCGATGTGACCCTGAATAATTAATCCCAAGGATGAATCCCCATCATTAATCCAAGGGAATTGGGTGCTACCCAAGCATTAAACACCCTGGAAGGGATTCTGATCTTGTGCTCCTGTCCAAGGGGCAGTGAATCCAACAAAATTCATACTTACACCTGGGAAAGCAGCAGGAAAACCCCAGGAGCAGATGCTAATTGCTGAGAAGCCAATTACTAAGGAGCTACGAATTAATTCCCTGTGCTAATTCCCACCCAACATGGCAAAATTGGAACACAGGATAAGGTGGGAAATCACAACAATTTGTGGGAGCTGGAATTCCAAGAAAAAAACCTTTCTTCCTTCCATTATAGTAGCAAAAGCTGAACGTGAAAGATCATTTCTGGGACCTCATTTTCCAAACTAAAGTGGATCCTGAAGCACAAAAAGGTCTGGATTCCACAGAATCATGGACTGATTTGGGTTGGAAAGGCCCCTAAGGATCATCCAGTTCAGGCCTCCCAAATTCACAGGGGGGGTCTCAGCCCCTGTATGTGAAACTGGGAGCTCAGGGGTCACTTGGACCATCGGCCCAAAGCCCCCCGTGGCCCCCCAATCCCACCTCAGGAATCACCTCAACCCAAATTACCAAATATTCCCAGCCCAACCTGCTCTGTGGCCCCACGACCCCCCAAATCACCCCCTCACAAAGGTGCCCCCAGCCTCCTTATTCAGGACCTCCCATCACCCCTGGCCTGATCTCTAACCTCCTTCCCTGACCCCCAGGTCCCCCATCCTCACCCCACATCCCCAAACCCCATTCCCTCCTCCACCACCCTGGCTCACTCTCCCCCAGCCCCCTCCTCAGCCCATACCGGTGCCCTCTGCCCCCCAGCCCAACCCTCTCCCCAGCCCAGCCCAGCCCAGCCCCCGCTCCCAGTTCCCTCTTGTCCCAAACCCAACCCTCTCTCCTTGTCTATCCCCGTGTCCCCCTCAGTCCCAGCACGGCCCTGTCTCGATGCCAACCATCTCCCCCCAACACTCCCTCCCCATCCCGGTGTCACCCCCACGATCCCAGCCCTCCTCCCACCTCCCACCCCATCCCATCCCATCCCAGTGCTCCCCCTTGTGCCCAATCCCCTCCTACCCGCACCCTGGTCCCGACCCTCGCCCCCATCCCGGTGCCCCCTGATCCCGACC
>JAWWLY010000060.1:964497-978616 GCA_035041215.1 Gymnopithys bicolor
GCAGTGCCCCCTAGATCCCCAACCCCCCAGCAGTGCCCCACACACTCTCAGTGCCCCCCAAGCCCCTGGCTGTGTTCCCCATAGTCTTCTCTGCCCTGCTGTGCCCTGTCCATGCCCCCCATGCCCTGCCTGTGCCCCCCACATGCCCACCCCTGCCCCTCATGACCCCATCTGTGCCTCCCGTGCAATGTATAGAAAATAAAAAGCAAAGTAAAGATGAAAACCAAAATGAAATTAAAAGTAAAATAAAAACAAAAATTGTAAATAAAATGCAAAGGAAAAAATAGCAAATATAAAGTAAAAAATAAAATAAAAAATAAAGTTGAAATGAAAACAAAATTATTAAAAGTCAAATAAATACAACACAAAAAATACCATAAAAAATAGAAATTAAAAAGTAAAATAAGAATAAAATTGAAAAGAAAATAAAAGCAAAAATTTGTGCCCCATCGCTGCCCTCTCATGCCCTTTCTGTGCCTCCCAATCCCCCATCCTGCCCCCCATGCCCTGTCCGTGCCCCCCACACCCCCATCCCTGCCCCCACACTCCCATGCTGCCCCCAATGCCTCCATCCTGCCTCCCATGCCCTGTGGGTACCCCCACGCCCCCAGCAGTGCCCTCCATGCCCTGTGGGTGCCCTCCATGCTCCCCTGTGCCCCCTCACCACAGCAGGGCCTTGATGTCATCTCCAAAGCCGAAGGACAGCAGCAGGTCGGCCTCATCCAGCACCAGCAGCTCCAGTGAGTGCCGCACACTCAGGCTGTGCCCGCCCAGGTGTGCCAGCACCCGCCCGGGTGTGCCCACCACCACGTCCGGCTGCTCCATCAGCATGGGCCTGGCACACACACAGGGCATCAGGGGACACAGGTGTGCCGGGGGGGCTCAAGTGTGCTAGGGGGTACACAGGTGTGCCAGAACCCGTCCAGGTGTGCCGGGGGGACACAGGTGTGCCCACCAAACACATCAGGCTGCTCCCTCAGCACAGGCCCGTCACACACAGGGAGCAGAGGGGGGCACACAGGGGGGCCCAGGGGGCACACAGGGGGCACAGGGGGCACTCACCGCTGGGCAGCAGGGTCGCTGTGGGTGCACAGGGGGCACATGGGGGGGGCACACAGGGGGTCACACAAGGGGCACACAGGCACTGACCACTGGGCAGCGGGGTCGCTGTGGGTGCACAGGAGGGCACACGGGGGGCACACATGGACACAGAGGGGCACACAGGGGGCACTCACCGCTGGGCAGCGAGGTCGCTGTGGGTGCACAGGTCCACCACACGCAGCCGGCAGGCGCAGAAGGCCGAGAGCTGGCGCAGGGTGTGCCCCACCTGCCGGCCCAGCTCTGCCGATGGCACCAGCACCAGTGCCCGCACCGCCTGCGGCAGCGCTGGCGAGGCCTGGGGGCACCAGGGCTGTCACTGGGGGGGGCACACACCCCACGGGTACCCCTGTGCCCCACAGAGCCCACCCCTGCACCCATGAAGGCACCAGCACCCACATGGCCTGCAAACAGCAGCACCAGGGGATGAGACAGGGGCACGAGGGGCCCCACTGGAAACCCTGTGCCCCATAGAGCCCAACCTACCCACTACATCCCAGATACCCCAAGCCCCACAGAGTCCCCTGTGCCCCACAGAGCCCACCCTGCCCACATACATCTCAGATACCCCGTGCCCCTTGGATACCCTGTGCCCCACAGACATTCCTGTGCCCTACAGAGCCCACTTCAGGCTGAGTGCCCCATAGTGCCCCCCACCACCCATACCCCACAGTGCCCCCTACCCCACAGCACCCACCCCAAACCTCCCCTTCCCTGTGCCCATCTCTGCCTGGACCCTCCCCAATACCCCCCCATTCCCCATACCCTAGGGTGCCCACCGAGCCCCAGTACCCCACAGTGACCCCCATTCTACCCCACCCAATCCCTCCGCGCCCCCACCCCCACCTGGACACCCCTCTGTGCCCGCCAGCCCCATAACCCTGCATGCCTCCCAGTACCCACCCAACCCCAATCGCCCACGGTGCCCCCGTGCCCACCCTGATACCCACCCCATCCCCAACACCCCACAGTGCCCCTCATCCCACCCCACCCAACCCCCCCGCGTCCCCCATGCCCCCCTGGTGCCCCCCATACCTCCTTGAGGCACAGCAGTTTGTGCAGCACGGGGAGTCCGTAGGCCCCCGTTTTCCCGGAGCCAGTTCTGGCCCGTGCCAGGAGGTCCCGGCCCTCCAGTGCCAGGGGGATGGCTTGGGCCTGGATGGCTGTGGGGGCCGCCCAGCCCAGCTCTGCCACCGCCTGCGGGCCATGGGGTTCAGCCCAGGGGCCAGCAGGGACTGCCCTGCCCGTGCTGGGGGTCCCCAGTGCCCTCCCACAGCCCACAGACTCCCCGCTCCCCCATGCTGGGGGTCCCCAGTGTCCCCCCATAGCCCACAGACCACCCCTGCCCATGCTGGTGGTCCCCAGCACCCCCTCACAGCCTACAGACCCCCCCTACCCATGCTTCCGCCTCCCACGGGGCACTCCAGTGTCCCTGCCCCTCAGGGCACCCCTCCCCCTCAAGGGACCCCGATGTCGCACCCCCACACGGGCCCTGGGGTCCTGCCCCCCACCCTGAGGAGCCCCCGGTGTCCTGGCCCCCTCCCCACCCCCAGAGACCCCAGTACCCAGTTCGCCCCCGACTCAGGAACCCCAAAATCGCCTCATACTGCCCCCCAACCCCCCCTCTCGGGGGTCCCCAGAGCCCCTCACCCCCAAAGGGCCCTCAGACTCCCCCCGAGGCCCCCGGACCCTCCTCAAACTCCCCCCGTCTCAAAGAGCCCCCTCTGGCCTATCCCTTCCCCGCCTCCCCTCGCCGTCTCCGGGGCCGAGCCCCCTCCTCGGGCCCCACAGCCGCCCCCAGGCCCCCGCCGTGGTAACCCCCCCCGCTCCCCCTCACCCTCAGCAGCCGCCCGTCCAACCCCATGTGCTCGAAGCCCGTCCCGGCCCTGTCCGCCGCCATGTTGGCCGCCCCGCTACAGACACTTCCGGCCGCGCGCCCGGAGTGGCAGTGCGGGCGCCAGAGCGCCCCCTGGCGGTGGAGGACTGGCAGCCCCTCCCCGCTCGCGGCTGGGGGAGCCCCGACCCCCGAGACCACACCCGGGTCATTTCTGGGGCGCTTCAACCCCGGGAGGCGGAAAGCGCGCTGTGGAAAGGCAGCCGGACGGCTGAGCCCCCACCCTGCCTCCCTGCACCATCGGATTCCCCCCACAGCCTAAAAAAGCACCAGCGAGACCCAGTGGAACAAAAACCTCTTTTATTTTCCCCAATAAAATCTTTATCTTCCCCCAAGCGGGGCGCGGCCCCCCCGGCTCCGATGGCAGGCAGGGCCCCCCCAGCCTGCCCAGTGCCCCCAGGGTCCCAGCAGGCGGCACAGGTCCCTCCCTGGGACTGGGGGGTTGGATTCCCCCTTTGGGGCATGTGGGGTGATTGGGGGGAGCCCCCCCGGGGTGTGGGGGTTGCAGGGGCTACACCAACTTCTTGGCCTCGAAGAAGCTCTTGAGGTGCCTCATCTGCCAGATGCCAGTGAGGATGAGGATGATGGTCTGGGCGATGGACCACCAGAGCACCCTCTGGTTGGTGCTCTCGCTCGTCATGCGGAACCGCTCCTCGCGGTACTGCCCCACAGGAGGGGAAAGAGGGTCACGGGGGGGCAGGGGGGCGGTGACCCCCACCCCACCCTGTGGGACCCCCCTCTCTGCTCACCCTCTGGTAGTTCTGCTCCTTCTGGATCTGCTCCACCTGGTCGAGGAGCTGCCTGGCACGGAGCTGCAGCTCTGTCAGCTTGTCCTTGGCTGCGATCTCGGGGTAGTTGTTGGTGTGTTCGCCCACCTGGATGTCCAGGTGCACCCGCTGCGGGCACGGGGGCAGTCAGGGGGGTGTCGGGGGGTGTCAGGGCCCCCCTGCACTGACAAACCTCCGGGGGCTGGGGACCCGCCCCCATTACCAGTTTGCCCCCAGCGAACAGGGCCATGCAGGTGGAGTTGAACTGCAGGGGGGCCAGGGGGGATCAGCAGGAGTCAGGGGACATCGGGGAGTGTCGGGGGGCTCAGAGGTGGGTCAGGGGGATCAGGAGGGGTCAGGGGACATCACGGGGTGTCAGGGGGCTCAGGGACCCCCCCAGTGTTACCAGTTTGCCCCCAGCAAACAGGGCCATGCGGGTGGAGTTGGAGTGCAGGCAGATCTGGTGCTCCCCCGGCGTGTGTGACGTGAAGGTGAAACGCCCCTCGGAGCCATACTGGCGGGACAGCACCACCTGGGGACACACAGGGACACTGTCACACCCCCCACAGCACAGGGACATTGTCACACCCCCAGGGACTGGCACAGGGACACTGTCACACCATCAGAGCCGTACTGCCAGGACAGCACCACCTGGGGACATGAGGGGCTGTCACACCTCCAGGACTGGGACACTGTCACACCCCCAGGACACCAGGACAAGGACACTGGCACACTCTCAGGTCATCGGGACACCAGGACAGCATCAGCTGGGACACACAGGGATCCTGTGACACCCCAGGGACTGGCACAGGGACAGTGTCACACCCTGGGACAGTGGGACAGGGCCAGTGTCACGCTGCTTGGGCACTGGGTCAGGGCTGCTGTCACCCTTCAAGAGGATACCTGGACAGTGCCAGTGTCACCCCCACAGGACACTGAGACAGGGCCACTGCCATCCCTCCTGGGAAAGGGCTCTTGTCACTCCCCAATAGGATACCAGGGCAGGGTCAGTGTCACCTGCCTTGGGCACAGGGACAGGACTGCTGTCAGCCCTCCCAGGCACCAAAGACAGGGCCACTGTCACCTCCCAACAGGCCAGGGCCACTGTCACCCCTCCTGGGACATCAGGACAGCTCCACTGTCACCCCCAAAGGACACCAGGATAGGACCACTGTCACCCCTCCCAGGCACCAAGGACAGGGCCACTGTCAGCCCCCTCCAGGGCAGCAGAGCAGGACTGCTGTCACCTCCCCAGTTACTGGGACAGGGACACTGTCATCCCAACAGGCACCAGGATGGGGCCTGATTGTCCCAGGGATGTCCTGTCCCAGATAGCACAGCACCAGTGCCCCCCAGGGACTCCACACCCAGAAGAGTGGGTGCCCCAGGACTCCCTGCCCTTGTTTGGTGGGACAATGTGCACTCCAGGGACTCCTCTCCCAGAATACCGGGCACCCCGTGTGCCCCAGGGACCCTTCCCCAGGCTGGCAGGTGCCCCAAGCACCCCTTGTGCCCTCTCTCCTTGCTGGGGGTGTCAGGGACCCCCGAGGACCCCTTGCCCTGGCCTGGGTGTGCCCACCTTGCCATCGGGGTCCTTGACCTCCACGTGCATGCCCAGCCCGGGGGTGGACGGCAGGAACGACTCCGACTGTTTGTCCCACAGCTGGGTCCGGTAGTTCCCTGGGATCAGGGAGGGACACACAGGATGGGAGCGGGTCCAGCCCCCCATGGCGCTCCCCAGGGGCTCCCCAGCTCCTCCCATAGCCCCCCAACCTCGGTGGTCTCAAATATTGCTCCCCCACCCGCGCCCGGTGACCTCTCCCGTTACCCCATTCCCGGTGGCCCCTTTCCCATCCCCATTCCCGGGGATCTCTCCCTCATCCCCATTCCCGGGGGTCTCTCTCCCCCATCCCCATTCCCGGTGGCCTCTTTCCCATCCCCATTCCCGGGGGTCTCTCCCTCATCCCCATTCCCCGAGGTCTCTCCCCCCATCCCCATTCCCGGGGTCTCTCTCCCCCATCCCCATTCCCGGTGGCCTCTCCCCCATCCCCATTCCCGGTGGTCTCCCCCCCGCACCGATGACCATGGTTTCGTCGGGGATCTCCTCGATGAAGCAGCGCTTCTCGGTCTCTCCGATGTGGAAGTAGAGCCCGTGTGCGCCGCAGGCGAGGAAGAGGAGCAGGATCCCGGCGGGCCCCGCCGCTCTCAGCGCCGCCATGGCCCCGCCGCTGTCCGCCCGCGGGGCGCTCTGCGCACGCGCCGCCGCCTCATCGCACACACTGCGCTTGCGTAGCTCCCGCACTTACTGCCCTGCGGCTTCACCTGACGCGCTGCGCATGCGTCTCTCTCCTGTGGCCACTCAGCGCTGCCCACGATGCCCCCGCGGGGTTCCCGCCGCGCCCCGCCGCGCATGCGCACAGCGCCTCCGCCGGTGGCGCAGCGGGGAGGGCGCCGCCCCCGCGCCCCCGAGGCCGCCGGTTCGAGCCCCGCTGGGGCCGCGCGGGGGTCGCGCTTCCCGACCTCGTGTCGTGTCCCTGCGTCGTCCCCGCCGCACGTGTCGCCTCTGTTGTCACCCCCTGGAGATGCTGGGCAGGAGCAGGTTCCGCCCTCTCCCCAGCAGTGTGGCAACAACACCGTCACCCTCCTGCCTTCCTTCCTTCCTTCCTTCCTCTCGCCTGCAGTGCACGAGCGGGGTTGGGGGTCCCATGGGTGAGAGCGGGGTGGAGGGTCCCACGGGTGGCAGCGGAGTGGGGATCCCCGGGTGACAGCGAGGTGGCAGTCTCACCACGGGTGGCAGCGGGGTTGGGGTCCCACCATGGGTGACAGCGGGGTGGGGATCCCACGGATGGCAGTGAGGTAGTGGTCCCACCACGGGTGACAGCGGGGTGGCAGTCTCACCACGGGGGACAGTGGGGTTGGAGTCCCACGGATGGATGGCAGCGGGGTTGGGGTCCTATGGGTGGCAGCGGGGTGGGGGTCCCACCGTGGGTGGCAGCGGGGACCCCCGGGACGGGCCCGGCGGAGCGGGAGGGGAAGCGGAACCGCGGGCCGGTTGCGCCACGGGCGGCCCCTCACCGCCGCCCCCGCGGGGATCTCGGGGGGTTATAAGGGTTGGGGTGCCAGGGGGTGCCAGACGGTGCCATGGCGAGCACCCTCGCCCTCCTCCTCCTCCTCCTCCTTCTCCGGGCAGAGGCCGAAGGCTTCGCACCCTGCCAGGCGCCCGCCCTGCAGACCAAGGTGTTCCAGTACCGGTAAGGAGGGCGGGTAGACCCGCAGCGACCCCCGAGGGGTGGGCAGAGGGCGGCAGGACTGGCGCCGCTGTCCCTCCCCGCCAGGATCTGGGATGTGAACCAGAAGTCACTGTACCTGCGCGATGACCAACTGCTGGCCGGGCACCTGCAAGGGGCCAACGCCGCCCTGGAAGGTGACCCGGGGACGGGGGCCACGGGGGGCACGGGCGGTATGGGGGGCACACGAGCTGACGGGCCCCGCGTGTGCCCCCCAGAGAAGGTGTACTGGGTGCCCAACCGCGCCTTCGAGCCCGCCCGGCAGCCTGTGATCCTGGGCATCCGCAACGGCACCCGCTGCCTCGGCACCGGCACTGGCACCGGCACAGGCACCGGCGGGGCGCCCGCCCTGCGCCTGCAGGTGTGACAGGGACACCGCGGGGCGGGGACACCGAGGGGACAGCACGGGGGATGGGAACACCGAGGGGACAGCACGGGGCTGGGGACACCGCGGGCTGGGGACACTGAGGGGATGGTACAGGGATGGGGACACCGAGGGGATGGGGACAGCAAAGGGGTGGGTTGCCAAGGGGAGAGGGATGGGGGCGGGGACATCATAGGGACACCAAGGGAATGGAAATGTCAAGGGGATGGGGACGCTGCGAGAACACCAAAGGGATGGGGACACTGCAGGGACAGAGATGCTGAGGGGATGGGGATGGGGATGGAGATAACATGGGGATGGGGACACCGAGGGGATGGGGAGACCAGAGAGATGGGGACACTGAGGGGACAGGGATGCCATGGGGATGGGGACACCATGGCAACGGGGATACGAAAGGATAGGGGACAGGAACACTGCGGGGACACTGTGAGGATGGGTATGTCACAGGGCTGGGGACATCATGGGGAGGGGACACCTGGATACTGCAGGGATGGGACACTGGGGGATGGGGACACGGCAGACTCCGGGGGCACAGCCCCTGCCCCGGCTCGGCTGTGGGTGCCACCCCGGGCCGGTCCCCGCAGGACGTGGACATCAGGGAGCTGCCCAGCACCGGGGACGCCTCGGCCGCCTTCACCTTCTTCCGCTCCTACAAGGACGGGCTGTGGCGCTTCGAGTCGGCCGCCAACCCCGGGTGGTTCCTTTGCACCTCGGCCCGCGGCCACCAGCCCCTGGGGCTCTCCCGCCACCACGATGCCACCCACCTGCTCGACTTCTACTTCCAGCTCTGCTGAACCCCCAGGGATGAGGACCCCTCCCCGTGGGCACGGGTGGCACCTCCCCCGCGACAGTGTCACCCTCTGCGGAGAGTGACATCCCCGTCCCCGGGTTGGTGCCACCCCCTCCTAGACAGTGCAATCCCCTGGGGACAGTGCCACCCCCTTGGGGACAGTGCCATCCTCACCTCGGTGCTGGTGAGGAAATAAAGATGCTCAGGACTCCGCGGTGCCCGTGGCGTGGGTGGCGCAGGGGATGGGGCAGGGGTGGTGGCCGCGTCACCCGCGGGGTGTCCGGGGTTGCGCCACCGGCTCTCGGGGACGGGAACGACGCGTCCCCAGCCCGGGGTGACGCAGCGGGGACTGCCCCGGGCCAGGCACCTCCCGGGCCGCCCCTTCCCGGATCCCGCGGGGATACGACGCTTCCCGACCGGCACACCCGGCCTGGCACCGTGGGGAGGGGACACCGCTGGGACAGGGGACACTGGGGCACGTGAGGCTGTAGGGATGGAACATGGAGACACCGCCGGGACAAGGAATGTGGGACCCAGGGTCAGGGGACATGTGGGACACGCGGGGCTGTGGGGATGGATTGCAGGATTTTGGGGACAGGCACATGGGCATCATTAGGACAGGGCACACAGGCACCACGGGGACAAGGCACATGGGACCATGGGGATGGAACACAGGGGACTGTGGGGACAGAGCTCATGAGGACAGAGCACGTGGGACCATGGGGACAGGGCTCACGGGCACCATAGGCACAGGGGGACAGGGCACTGGGACCACACCAGTACCTTGGGGACAGGGCACTGGGGCCTGGCACTGGCACTGTGAGACAGGGGTCACCATGGGAACAGGGCTGGTGGTGGGGACATGGCACAGGGGACATCCCTGCATGGTGACCATGGGCATCAAAGTGGATAATGGGGACACTGGGGACCAGGTGGCATTTCCCCATCCCTCGGCGTCACCATCCCCCCGCCCAGCCCGGCTCTACCCCACAATCATGGGGCGGGCTCTGCCCCCCGCCCTGCCTGGCCCTATAAAGCCACTGCCACCCCCAGGGGACAAAGGCCATCCTGGAGTGACAGAGCCCAGCGCAGAGTGACAGAGCCCAGGTCGCATCGACGGGATCAGGAGCTGACAGAGCCACAGGTACCACTGGGAGCTGGGAATGGGGACAGGGACATGCCGGGTCCTGCCCGGGAAGGATTCCCAGGGCGTTCACTCTGGAGCCTCCTGACAGCCGGGCTTGGCGCAGGTGGGTGGCAGGGACGTCTCCCACCCAAGTCACCCATTGCCACTCTCTCCCTCCAGGCTCAGCCATGTCCCACGTGCCCAGACCTGCCGTCAGGTGAGCAGGGACAAGGTTACAGGGTGGAGACGGGGCTGTCCCTCCCCTCGCGCCTTGGATGGGTCCCCCTCTGTGATGCCCACCCTCACCTCCCTTTCTTCCCTCTCCCTGATACAGGGGGGCCCAGGGGCCCTGGGGACCCCCGGAGCGGTCCCACCCCCTGAGGGCTCTGGCAGGGCCCGGGGACGCTGCCGACTCTGTCATCGACCCTGACATGGTGGACTTGTTTCGGGACTTCCTGGGGGCAGGTAGTGCCTGCTGGGCACACGGGTGTCCCTTCGGGTCCCGTGTGCCCAGGTGTCCCCATGCCCCCGTATCCATCCCTGCCCCCACACGCCCCCCCATCCCCACGTCCCTGTGATGTCCAGATGTCCCTGTGTCCCCTTGTCCCCACGCACCCACGATGTCCATGCACCATGTCCCTGTCCCCATGTGCCTCTTTCCCAGTCCCCATCCCCATGTGCCCACTACACTCGTGGCCCCCATTCCCATGTTCCTGTGCCCCCATCCCCATGTCCCCCATCCCCATGCCTTTGTGATGTTCCCATGTGCCCATGACAACCTGTGCATCCCCCCCCATCTCTCCATGTCCCCATGTCCCTGTGTTCCCCATTCCCATGTCCTTGTGGTGTTCTCATGTTCCTACATGCCAATGATGCCCCATGCCCCACCTGTCCATCATGCCTGTGTGCCCGACCCCCACACAATGCCCATGTTTCCCATCCTGCCATGTCCATCATGCCCATGTCCCCAGGTCCCTGTCTCCCATCCCACAGCCTTGTGATGCCCCTACATTCCCACATTGCTCTGTGTCCCCTCCCCACATCCCCATGTCCCCACATCCCCATGTCCCCATATCCCCATGTCTCCATGTCCCCTGCCCATGTCCCCACATCCCCTGCCTGTGTCCCCACATGTCCCCATGTCCCCTTCCTATGTCCCCACATCCCCTGCCTGTGTCCCCACATGTCCCCATGTCCCCTGCCCACATCCCCACATCCCCTGCCTGTGTCCCCATGTGCCCTGCCCATGTCCCCAAGTGTCCTCGTGTCCTCAGAGGTGTTGGTGGCCTCTCCTGACACGCGGCCCAAGGCACAGCCATACCACTACCTGGTGCGGGACACAGAGCAGAAGGGGCTGTGCCTGCAGGATGGGCACCTGGTGGCCACCAGCCTGCAGGGAGCCAACGCTGCCCAGGAAGGTGAGTGTCCTTTCTGGGGAGGGTGACACCCCCTCAGGGGCCTCCCACCCACAGCTGTGTCCCGGCAGAGCCCATCAGTGTCGTGCCCAACCGGCACCTGGAGCGCCGGCGCTGCCCCCTCATTGTGGGCATCCATGGGGGCAACCGCGCCCTGTCCTGTGGCACCGGCTCTGAGCCACAGCTGCACCTCGAGGTGAGTGGGGGGCCTGGGGGGGCCCTGGGGGGCAACCCAAGGGGACAACTCAACATGGGGCACCATGGGGTGGTGGGAAACCAAAGATGGGACAACTCAAGGTGGGGCAGCCAGAAGTCGGTCAACTCAAGTTGGATGAACTCAAGGTGGGCAACCCAAGATGGGGCACCCTGGGGTGGTGGGGACCCAAAGGTGGCTCAAACCAAAGGGGATGACTCAAGGTGAGGGCACCCAAAGGTGGGTCAACCCAAGGTGGTGGAACCCAGAGGTGTGACAAGGCAAGTTGGGTCAATCCAAAGTGGACAATGGGGCACCCTGGGGTGGTGGACACCCAAAGGTGGGACAACAAGCCAAGCGGGACAGCAGGAGATCTGTTCTCCTGAAAAGGGACATCCCAGTGTGAGGGCAGCCTGGGGTGGGTCAACCCAAGGTGGACAACTCAACATGACGCACTCTGGGGTGGGGAGGACCCAAAGGTGGGTCAGCCCAAAAGGGATGACCCAAGGTGGGGGCACTATGGGTGGTGGGGACCTAAAGTTGGATCAACCCAAGGTAGATGACCCAGGGCACAGGCATCCAGAGGTAGCTGGGGCCCAGAGGTGGATCAGTCCTAGCTGGGTCAACTCAGGGGAGACAACCCAAGGTGGGGGCACCTTAAAGTGGTGTCATCCCCAAATGGTGCCACCTGGAGGGGACGGTTCCCCAGGGTGGTATCACCTGGTGGTGGTGTCACCTGGAGGAGGGGATTCCCCAGGGTGGTGTCATCTCTGGATGGCTTCACTTGGAGGTGGGGGTTCCTTGAGGTGGTGTCACCTGGCAGTGGGGTCACCTGGAGATGGGGTCACCTGGAGATGGGATTATCTGGAGATGGGATTACTTGGAGATGTGGTCACCTGGAGATGGGATGACTTGGCAATGGGGTCACCTGGCAATGGAGTCACCTGGAGATGGGGTCACCTGGCAATGGAGTCACCTGGAGATGGGGTCACTTGGCGATGGTGGCACTGAAAATGGGGGTTCCCTGGATGGTGCCACCACAGGGTGGTGTCCAGCACTGTGCCCCCCACCCTCTGGCAGGACGTGGGGCTGATGGAGCTGTTCTCACGGGGCAAGGACGAGGCCATGCCCTTCACCTTCTACAAGACCTTCGGGGGGTCCACGCACACCTTCGAAGCCGCAGCATTCCCGGGGCTCTTCCTCAGCACGGCCTCGGGCCCGGGGGAGGCGCTGGCCATGGCGCCCCCCCACGGGGCCACCGCCTTCTACCTGCGCCGCAAGTGACGCCACACCCAAGAGGGGGACAGCGGGGGGCAACATCCTTGGGGGCAGCACCTGTGGGTGGAGGGCACCCACTGGAGGGCTGTTCTCTAAATAAAAGGAGGGGTGTTGGTGTCAGCTCGTGGTGTGTGGTTTGGAGGGGGCTCAGGGTCGGTCCATGGTGGGCTCAGGACCATCCCACGGGGGTTCAGAATTGATCTGTGGGGCTCAGGATCGGTCCATGGAGTTCAGGATCTGTCCATGGAAATCACGATCGGTTCATGGGGGGCTCAGGATCTGTCCATGGGGGTCACGGTCGGTCCATGGGGGGCTCGCGGTCCTTCCACAATCGCTCCCCGGGACAGTTGGAGGGCGTGGCCTCAAGGGGGCGTGGTCTTTCATACAACGGGCGTGGCCATTCGATGCCGGATGCGCCTGGCCCCGCCTCCCGATGGGGGCGTGGCCAGCAGAGGACACGCCCCCGCCGCGCGGCAGTGCCGGTAAGGGGGGAGCGGGGCAGGGACCCCGGGGGGCCGCACGGCCCGGGGGGGCGGGCGGGGGATCCCCATGTGGCACTCAGAGCCTCCCACAGGGCTCCCCCCATCGCCCTCGAGGATCTCCCAAGCTGTGAGGGTTCCCAAAAACTCTGGGAGCCCTCCCGCCCTTGGGGCCCCCCGTAACCTCTGGGGTCCCCTCTAAGCCTTGGGGCACCCCATCACTCTTGAGGCACCCCATAACTCTTGGGATTCCACATAACTCTTGGGGTCCCCCATAACTCTTGAGGTCCCTCTTGGACTCTGGCGGTCCCTCCTGGAGCCCCCAAATATCTCTGAGCCCCCCACCGTCTGTGGGGTCCCCTCCACCCATTTGAGGTCACCCCGACACTTTTTGGGGTCCCCTCGACCCTTGAGGACCTTCCCCCCGTCCTGAGCCCTCTCCAAACTTTGGGGTTCCCCTGCAGTCCTTGGGGTCCCACCCTTGGGGTGCCTCCCCTCCCATGGTCCCCCCTGACTCCTTTGGAGTTCCCCCACGCTTTGGCGACCCCCACCCTTTCGAGCCCCCTCCTCATCCTTTGAGGTCCCCTCCCAGAACCCTCCATAGCCACTTGGGGTCCCTCATAGACCTTCCTCCCTCCAGGCCCCCTTAGAAGCCTTTGGGGTCCCCGCTCACCCCTTGCGACCACTCTTAAAACCTCTGAGCCCCCCAGCCCTGGGCGGTGCGTCTGTTCCGGGGGGGGCGGGTCTCCTGAGGGGGGGCAGAGTTCGGGTGGGGGCCCAGCCCCCCCCAAAATACAAATGCAAGACCCCCCTTGTTCTGGGGAGCCCCCCCTTGGGTGCTGCCGCCCCGGGCAGGGGGCAGGGGGGGTCGTGCCACCCCCCTCCTGGTGTGGGTGCCCCGGTGGCTCCGAGGGGTGCGGGGCGGTTTGGGGGGGCAGCCCCTCCCCGTGGGGGTCTGTAGGTGCCCCCCCCCGTTTCCTGCCCCGGGGGGCGGAAGCGCAGCGGGTGACGCGGGGAGGGGATGGCGGGAGGGGGGGGGGGGTGACGTGCGGGGGTGACGCGGGGCCGTGACGTGGGGCCGTGGGGTGACGGGGCCGGACACGGGGTGTGCAGGTGCTGGGTGAGGGTGCTGGGCCCCCCCACCTGTCCGCGGGGACCCCCTCCCCTCTCCCTCCTCCTCCTCCTCCTCCTCCTCTTCCACTTCCTCCATCTCGTCCTCCTCCTCTTCCTCCTCCTCCACCTCCTCTTCTTCCGTCCCTATCTCCTGCCTCTCTCCCTTCATCCCTCCCCCTCCTTCCCTCCCTTCCTCCTCCGTCCTTCCTTCCCTCCCTTCCTTCATCCCTCCCGCCCCCTCTGTCCCCCCTCCCTCTTCTCTCCCTCTTTCTCTTCCTTCCTGTTTCCTCCTCC
>JAWWLY010000060.1:978716-990294 GCA_035041215.1 Gymnopithys bicolor
TCCCGCTCCAGCCCCTGCACCGCGCTCTCCACGGCCGCCTGGACCCGGCCCTGCGCCGCCTCCGCCTCCGCCATCCGCGCCCGGCGCCGCTGCCTCCGGCCCGCCCCGCCCCGGGGCCGCCCAGCGGGGCCGGGCCCTGCCGGGGGGGGCCGCGGACACTCTGCGGGGTCGGGAGAGCCGGGCACCCACCGGGAGGCTCGGGGGGGGGCGATGGGGGGCGATACACCCCCCATCCCGACTCGTGCTCCAAGGTACACCCCCTGCCGTCCCCCCAAACCAGGGGCTCGGGGGGGGCAATGCCCAACCCCTGCTGTCCCCCCAAAACCAGGGGCTCGGGGGGGCAATGCCCAACCCCTGCTGTCCCCCAGTCCGGGGGGGCTGAGCTGAGCCTGCACAGGTGGCTCGGGACAGGGGTGGCAATACAACCCCCCCCACTCCGAGCACTCCTGCAGCTCCACACAGCCCCTGCTGCCTGCCCCAACCAGGGGACTGGGGCAATGCAAGCCCCTCTTGTGCTGCAGTGACCGGGGTAACACCCCCACCCCCGGAGCCTTAATCCGGAACAAAGGTCACCCAGCCCTTGCCCCTCCCCAGACCAGCCATGGAGGCAAAGCAACCCCCCAACCCCCAAATTCTCTGGGTTCCCCCCCGAAACACATCTCCCATGCTGCTGGGGGAGGTTGGGGATGTGGCCTCCCCGGCCCCCAGATTCTCCAGGTCCACCCTTCCCTCTGTCTTGGCTTCATGATTTGGACTGAAATCAGGGGGAAATGGGGCTGAGCCCATCACTGGGGCTTCAGCCCTCTACTCTGGGGATACTCCCCCTCCACCCAGTCATGGGACCCAGCACCTCCTTCACAAATATCCCCCAAAAAAGCCCCAAACCACGAGTTTTCTGAAAAAAGTGTCTTTTATATCACTTAAATAACTATAATCCAGGTATTAGGAGGGGGAAAAAAAAGACAAGGCAATCACAAGAACATATTTATAGGAATCAAAATTAATTTAAACCACACAAAATAAATTAAAACATTAAATATTAACTTTCAGTGCAACATATACAGAAGACATGAGAGTAACCATGACTTAAAAAACCCAAAAATAACCCCAAAACAGAGGAAAAAGCTCCGGGTTGGTTATGATAAGGACTACAGGGAGGATTAAGGCTGTGCTGGAGGTTTGAGCTCCAGCCTGAGGAGGTTGCCTAGGATTAAGGTTTATTTTATTATTAATAAAAAGCTTCTATTTGTCCCCAAAATGGGCCAGGTGGCTGCTGAGGTTCTGTCTCTGTAGAAAAATAAAGCCCCATCCTGCCAGGGTTCTTGTTTTAAAAACAATTATCCAGGAGAAAACCAGGGAAAACAACCCAAAACTAAAGGAAAAGCCCAGTGGCACAAGGCCAGGGCTCGGTTCTGTGGCTCTGCTGAGCATGTTTCTGCCTTGCCATCTTCTGTGGTGGTGGAAAATAGAGGAAAAGGGGGAAATACCCAAGAAAAGAGACCAAAAGCAGAAGAAAGGTGCTGTTCCATTCCCAGGGTCCTGGATGCAGGTCCCTGGCCATTCCCGGGGTCCTGGGTGGGGTCCTGGCTCTGTCACACACCTGTGGGGAATGGGAGGGGAGTGGGTAAGACCCCGGAGTGCTGGTGGTTGGGGTCCCACCATGGTGCCCTGGGCACCTCTCTTGGCACACCAGCAGGTGCCACCCCTTCAGGTGCCCTCAGTCCTCACCTGTCTCGGTGTGGCAGCAGGAAGTGCCCCCCTTCAGGAGCCCCCCTGGTTTCTCCTGGCCCCCTCCAGGCTCCCGGCACCACGGGCATCGCTTCCGCAGGCGGCAGCAGCTGGAAGGGAGCAGGAAGGGAACGGTCAGGGCGTCTTGGCCCCCTCCTCGGGATGTATCCAGGGGGTGCCAGATGCCTTGGGATGCTTCCAACTCTGGATACTCACTGGATGAGGACGCAGACAGAGATGAGCAGTACTGAGGCCACCACAGCCACCACGAGCAGGGCTGTGATCGTCTGTTTCTTCTGGTTGGCGGCCACCACAGCCAGGAGGTCAGCGTGTTCACAGCGTGTCCCCACATACCCAGAGTGGCACCTGCACCAGGAACAGGAACAGTGGAGTCACCCCAGGATTGGGGAGACACTACAGGGACAGAGGAGTCACCCTAGGATAGGGGACACCAGGGAGGGACAGCAGAGTCAGCCCCAGGAACAGGGACCCACTCAGGGAGGGGACACACAGGATGGACACTGGAGACAGACCTGGGAACAGGGACACATGGGGAGGACAAAGGAAACGGTCCTGGATCAATGGACACATGGGAGGGACACTGGAGTCAGCCCCAGAGCCAGGGATGTATGGGATAGACATCAGAGTCAGCCCCGAGAACAGGGACCTCCTTGGGAAGGGGACACACAGGAGGGACAGCGGTATCAGCCTCAGATCAGGGACACATGAACTGGACATGGGAGTCAACTGTGGGATCGGGAAACAGCAGAGTCAGCCCAGGATCAGGGAGAAATGGGAGGGACTGCAGAGTCAGACCCAGGAACAGGGACACACTCTGGGAGCAGGGACACATGGGAGCAACATCAGAGTCAGTCCTGGAACTGGGGATACATGGGATGGACATTGGAGTCAGCCCTAGGAACAAAGACCCGTGTGAGGAGGGGACACACAGGAGGAACATCAGAGTCAGTCCTGGGACCTGCTCAGGAAGGAGACACATGGGATGGGCATTGGAGTCAGCTCTGGGAACAGGGACCCCCTTGGGGAGAGGACACATGGGATGGACACGGGAGTCAGCCCAGCATCAGGGACACAGAGGAGGGACATGGGAGTCATCCCCAGGACTGGAAACACACCTGGGGAGGGGACACATGGGCTGGACATCAGAGACAGCCCAGGGGCCAGGGATAGACTTGGGAGTCAGCCCTGAGAACAGGGATACACAGGAGGGACAGCACAGTCACCCTGGGACTGGGGACCCACAGCAGGCACAGCGGAGTCAGCCCTGGGAACAAGGACACATGGGATGGACACCAGAGTCAGCCCCAGAACCTGCTGGGAGCACGACAAAACCAGGCTCAACCCGGCTTTCTGGGGACCCTCAGGGAACAACAAAGGGAAGACACCAAGAGTACCCCAGGACCTGCATCCTGGAGATTTTCCCAGCACTTACACACATGCTGGCTTGTCCTCCTGGACCAGGAACCGGCAGGTGCCGTGAAAGCAGAACTGGCTGTGGGAATCGGGACAGTCATTGAAGTGGGACCTCACAGCTGCTGCCACGGGTGGGCCTGGAGCTGGAAGCAAAACCAAAGACAAAAAGGCATTTTTAGGGAGTTTCCTGAGCCCGGCACCCACCCAGGTGTCAGTAGCTCTGTTTTAGGGCTGGCTGCCTTTATTTTGGGATCAGCATGTGGGGTATGGTCCAGTGACCATCCAAAGGAGGCCAGACAGGTCCTGCTTAAACCAGCATCAAAAATAATCCTGAAGGAATTTCCTAAAGAGCTTAAAATGGAGGAGAGAGTTAAAGAATGCTGCAGTCGGCTGCAGCTCTGACCGAGCCGGTGGCTGTGCTGGGATCCTGTTTTCCATTACATTCCATGCTGGTTTGAATTACAGACATGGGAAACAAATATCCTGTGCTGGGATTATCCCGGGAATAAAGCACATCCGATTGCTGTCGTTTCAAAGCCACCTCAAGTTCCTGTGCCATGAATTTATGGCAGGCCAGGGTAATTAAACCCATGGATGCAGAATGCTTCCGGGTCCTCAGGGAGGCCAGGTGAAGAACCACAGAGCGGGAGGGCTCCCACAGGGACATTACCATATCCCTGACTCCAGGGCTGGGAAGTGGCATCAGTGGAGGTTTGGAGCTGTCAGAGCTGGTGGCAACATCTGTGGAGCACTGGGATTTGGGAGTTCACAGTTGAAACTGCTGCTGAAATCAGCATCTTGCCAGGAAAACCCTTACACCTCTGTCCCCAGGGATGGGTTTATCCTAAGAGAGCCCAGATACCTCCTTCTGACTGGAATATCTTCAAAAACTACCCCTTTTTGGGTTTTTAACCCCCAAATCCAAGCCTGTCCACCCCATTCTGAGCTTGGAGCCCTCCAGGGACTGGAGAAGGTGGATCAGCAGGGTTGGAAGAGGCAGTGTGTCCCTGTGGTGCATCCCTGGATCCAGCACAGCTCACAGGGTCTTCCGGGTCCTGTTAAGCCTCAGCATTCCCAGCTGTTGTCCACATTGCAGCCAACTCCTCCTCCTCCTCCCACCCCATGGATCCATTCTTGTCCCTGCAGTGTCCTCTCAGACCAGCTTCCACCCTCCAGCCCCTGGAATGAGCACGAATCCATTGGGAAAGGGGCTGCCAGTATCCTCAGGGTCCCAAATGCCTGCCCTGCCGCAGGATTTCACTCCAAAGTCTCCCAGAGCCTTTCCCCTTAATGCTTCCCATCCCAAGTAATGCCATTGAATCATCCCATTTTTCAGTCCCAAAAGAAGGTTTCCCAGCCCCAAAGGAAGGTTGGGCATACATCCATCTGGAAAGGGGCTGCCAACATCCTCAGGGTGCCAGCACTGCCAGAGGGTTTTGCTCTGAAGCCTTCTGGCACCACTTTCCCAAATGATGCCATGGAACCATCCCATTTTCAAGACCCGAAGGGAGGTTTCCTGCCTCAAAGGGAGACTTTCACAGTCCCAAAGGGAGGGTTTCCAGACCCCAAAGGAAAGGGTTTCCCAGCCCCAAAGGAAAGGGTTTCCCAGCCCCAAAGGAGGGTTTGTAGCCCTCAAAGGAGGGTTTCCATTCCCAAAGGGAGGTTTCCCATCCCTGACTGCCCATAGCCCGTCCTGAGGCTGGCACATCCCGTCGGAGTCGTGCCAGGAGCGAAGGGCCCTGAGCTGCCACAGCCCATTGTGCCACTTCCATGAATGAGCCAATTTATTGTCCCAGTGCCAGTGGGAGCGTTAGGCACCAGCAGCTTCCCAGTGGGACCACACTTCCAAGTGGCTGTGCACTGGGATTTTCAGGAATCTTCCCCTCCTAGACCAGGCGCATGGACAACACCCACGACAGCGTCCAGTTTTCCCTTAGGGATCAAGACCCTGTGGGGCTAGGATGCCACCCAGCGCCCTGTTATCCCACAGGGAGGAGTGTAGGATGCCAGAGCATTCATTTGTCTGATTCCAGGCAGGCTGGCCATGCAGACACCTCACAACTCCCACTGCAAAACTCACCATTCTGCGCTGCTGTGGTGTTCTCCAGCGCGTGGCACACGGCAAGCAGGACACCTGTGGGAAGGGCAGAGATGAGAATCAGCCACATGGTGACCCCTCAAAAGCTGGGGAGCGTTATTCAAAATCGCTCCAAGATTTTTAAGGAAAACACAGGACTTCCTTGTGCAGGCAGAATGGGACTGGGAAGGCTTGGAATGACCTCCTCCTGGCCTTCCATCTGGGGGGACAGAGTGGCCCCCCCAGCTCCAAGCCTTGCTGGGGTGTGGAGCCAGCTGAGGGCAGCAGTCCCCTCCCTGGATTTGACCCAGTTTCCTGCATGGATTTAATTGATTGGTGCAGAAAGGCGAGATGGACCCTCGGGTTTCACATCCAGCAAATCCCAGCGGCCCTGGAGTTTCAGGGATCACTGGACCTTCAGGAATTGACCACGGCTTCAGGAATTAGCCAGGGCTTCCCTTGTTTTGTTGCAGATCTCAGGGATTTTTCTCCCAGGGAAATTTAATTAGGTGTCCCAGGTTTTCCCAGTTTTTTTGGCTCAGTGCTGGATGCTGCTGCTCCTGCTTGTCCCCATATTCTGCACCTCCACACCAAGTGTTATTTGGGAAATGGCTCATTCCTGTGCCATGAGGTGCCTGTATCACTCCCTCCAGTGTTCTGGCTTGTCCATTTTCCGGCCAGGATCCCTCCAGGTCCAGTAGTGCCTCTTCCCAACTCTTCTTCACCGTTAGGTGTAACACCTGCTCCTGCAAAGCCCAGCTGAGGGGGAAGCGCAGATTGCCCTCTGTGACCACCTTGTCCCTCGTCCCAATCCTTGGCAGTAGTTTTCTATCCCCAATGCCAGCCAAGGGCTCCCCAGTGGGCTCCCCAGGAGAGGGAATGCTGGACACCTGAAGGACACAGTGGAATCCACACCCTTGGTCTGACTGGCCCCTGGAGCAGGGCTGCATCCACCACCCATCTCAGGTAGCCTACCTCGGGTGGTTTTCCAATCCCACCCCATCCCGTTCTCCAGGGACATTTGGGAAGGTCTCCTTGGCATTACCCCCTGTCAAGCAAGCCCCGAGCTCACCCTCCTGTCAGGAGCCGTCCAAGCCTTTCCAACGGATAGACATGGAGCCAAAGATTCCAACCCACTAATTTCCAGCCTCCAGTTCTCCCCCACACTAATTCCCAGCCTCCCCTCCTGCAAAGGGCTCAGCTCCTCTCACTCCCAGCATCTCCCAGCTCTCCATTATCACTGGGGTTTGTTCCCTGCTCCAGGTTTTCCATCTGATTTCCCCTTGGCTCCAGTCCAGCCCTTGGCAGCCTCTAGGTGCACATAGTTTCAGCTGGAGGGGGTTTCCCTTCTCCCCAATATTCCAAGCGGATGCTTCGATGCACTGGTCCGATGTGATTTATCTAGGGCTCCTCTGCCCATGGAGCTGATTTGGATTTGATCCACCAGGAGCCACCCCTCCTGGGTGGGGGATTGGGGTGCCCAGACAGGAGGGAAACCTGTGGATCTGCTCCCCGAGGTAGGCAACCATCGGGACTGAAGAGGTCTGGAGCCACAGGAATGGGAAGCAGCAGGCGCAGAGGGGACATGAGAGCCTCTGGACGAGCTGAGGGGTGTCACCGACACCCATGGGATGCTCGGACTCCCCGAGGGATCAGGAGACACACGGGAACAGATACGGTGGCCGTGCCGGAGCCAAAGCGGCAGCTCCAAGAGCTGGAGCGGGACCAATTGCAGCCACTTTCCCAAATCCAGGTGCTGCCAAGCGGCTCGTTCTCACCAGGATAGAACAACTCTGGCCCCGGAGAGGAGCCCCGGAGCTGTGGGTGACACAGCGGGGACACCACGTCCTCCCAGGGGATAGCGGGAAAAAGCCAACCGAGGTCTAAATATCTGCACCGGGATTCTTCCCGGTGCCGGGTCAGCCCATGAGGGACACTCACGACCCGTCTCCGCGTTCTTCCACATCCTCACACATCCCATTTCCAGCCTGGGAAGCGTCTCCGTCCCATGCGCAGCATCGCCCCGCTCCAGCCTGGAGAACCCCCTGCCCACTGCTCTCCTTTGCCCCGGCAAACACCACCCCCTGCTCGCATTAGCCCGCCCCCCCCCCCCGATCTAATTAACCGTCCTAATTAGCGACCGGGGCCGTACTCACGCGTCGCGGCGAAGGTGCCTTCCCACAGGGAACGAACTTCGGGAGCGACCGCCCGGGGGATTTTATGGGATTTCATGGCATTTACGCACCAAACAACCACAACCCATCCCCATACCCGCCCGAACCCTTTAGGAACCCTCCGATCTGGGGGTGCCGCGGGTGTCTCCCCCCTCGGTGGGGTCTGTCCAGGGAAGTCGGGGCGCGGATCGCCCCGGGCCGGAGCCCCCTGAGCCCTCCCGGTCCCGCACGTACCGAGCGCCAGCGCGGCCGGGCCGCCCGCCATGGCGGGGCTGCACCGGAGCGAGCGGGGCCGGGGCCGGGGCCGGGGCCGGGGCCGGGGGCGGGCGGTGGCGGCGGGGCCGCTGCGGGGCCGAGGGGCGGCTCCGCTCGGCGGAACTGGGCGGCACCGGCCGAGCCGCCGCGGCCGGGGCGGGGACACCGCGAGCAGCCAGCGCCCCTCACGGGCCGGACCGGGACCCCCTGAGGGGATAACCCGGGACCCCTCACGGGATAACGTGGGACCTCCTCAGGGGACAGCTCAGGGGATAGCCCGGGACACCCTCAGGGCATAACCCAGGACACCTCAGGGGACAGTCTGAGAGCCCCTCAGGGGATAACCCGGGACCCAACAGGGGATAACCCGGGACCCCTCACGGGATAACCCAGGACCCCCTCAGAGGGCAGCCCGGAACCCCTCACAGGATAACTTGGACCCCTCACGGGATAACTTGGACCCCTCACGGGCCTGTCCGTGGCCCCCTCCGGACACCTCTGTCATGGAGCCACTGGGACTCCCCGCACGGGAACAACTGTGACCCTCCCACGGGACCCTCCGCGACACACCCATAGGACTATCTGGACTCCCTTCCATGGCACCACGCGGGATCCCCCACAGGATTATCCAGATCCCGCCCCAGGCACCCTCTCACGACACCACGTGAGCTGCCCCCAGGGACCACCCAGGCACCTGCCCCGGGACCTGATGCACCCCACAGGAAACCCCGAGGGACCCCCACCCCGGGCACCCCTCATGGGACCTCCTGGGACCACCAGGACACCCCTGACACCCCCCTGGGGTCCTCTGAACCCCCTGAGCCCCACAGCCTATGAACTCACCTCCTGAGACACCCAGACCACCCCTCCCGGGCACCCCACAGGACCCCCTGCACATCGCCTGGACAAACCCCCAGGTCATGCCTGGGACCACCTGGATCCCTTGGGACCCCACCAGGGTCCTCTGAACACCCCCAGCTCAGCCACCCATGGACTCCCCAGAGACCCAGCAGGACCCCCAGACCACAGACACCACTAGATCCCTTCAGACCTCCCTGGAGTACTTTGAGCCCCTCCCAGCCCTGCTGTCCATGGACCCTCAGGACCACCCAGACCCACCACCAACAGACCCTCATGGATCCCTCCAGGAACCCCTGACCCCCCTGACCTGCTGCCTGCAGACAGCCCTGGATTCCCCTTGGCCTTCCCCTGTGCCCCCCCGAGCCTGAACCACCCAGGACCCCTCCAGGAGCCCCATCTTCCCTGGGTCCACCTGCAACTGGTTCTGGCACCCACAAGTCCCCCATGGACCCCCTGGTGGGAAGTCGCTGTCCTCCCTACCCCCTCCCCGCTGCTCCCCATAGGGGGACTAGTCCTGAGTGTCCCCAGAGGATCCCCTCACATCCCCCTGAGGCTGAATTTGAGGCTGGGTTCCCAACACCACCAGAGCCCCCAGCTCAGTGTCAGGCCCTGACCATGGTCCCCCTGTGGAGGGGGGCAGGAGGAACCAGGAGCCCCCCTCACATCTATATCTCTTTTCTCCTGTGACTCCCTGATTGCCACATCCACTGCCAGCACATCCTTCATCATCAGCAGCTGCTGCTGATCCCAGCCTTGGTCATCTCAAAATCTACAGGGTCCC
The DNA here is from genome assembly GCA_035041215.1 of Gymnopithys bicolor. Taxonomy (NCBI): domain Eukaryota; kingdom Metazoa; phylum Chordata; class Aves; order Passeriformes; family Thamnophilidae; genus Gymnopithys; species Gymnopithys bicolor. The sequence continues at coordinate 988,027 of JAWWLY010000060.1, forward strand.
CACCCTGCTGATCCCAGACTTGGTCATCTCAAAATTCATGGGGCCCTCACCCTGCTGATCCCAGCCTTGGTCATCCCTAAATCCACAGGACCCAGACAGTATTCCTTTGGGGGGAAGGGATGTGTTGTGGGGATGTGTCCCCACAGGGCTTTGGGGACAAAGAGATGGTGGTGGCCAAAAGCCAGCTGGTGGCCGACATATCCCCCATGATCCATGAGGATCATTCCCTTGGACACTATATTTAAGCCATGGATGCCCCCTGAGATGGGGCTGGGCCTCGTTGGTGGAGTGATGAAGGGGTGGGGACAGGCAGAGAGTCTCTCCAGACCCCCCAGTGCCAGGAGTTCCTGTGCCCATGCCAGGCTGTGCCGGCATCCCGTGGGAGCTGCTCCCAGCCCTGCGGTGGGAGCAGAGCCCAGCCCTCCCCATTCCCAGGTGATACCATCTCCCCTCAGCACTTGAAAGCAGCTCTTTGAAGGGGCCAGGAGCTGACTCTTCCAGTGCTGCCGATCTCAAATCCCTAGCACCCCAAAATCTATTGGAATGTTACCGCATAACCCAAGAATCCTGGCACAACGCCATCCAAGAATCCCACCGAAGCCTGCTGGACCATGTGTGACCCTGCAGGTTGCACATCCTGGGCTCTCTGTTCCTTCAGTCATCTCACAGCATTCCCACCCCTTGGAACTCATCCCAAACATCCCCAAATCCATTGGAATGTTTCCCCAGAACTCAAGGGTCCTGGCATAAAAGCCATCCAGAAATCCCACTGGAGCTTGTTGGATCAAGGGAGTCCCTGGGGACTGCACATCCCAGGCTCCACATCCCTTTGGACATTCCTACCCCCTGAGACTCATCTCAAACAGCCCAAAATCCATTGGAATGTTACTCCAAAACCCAAACGTCCCAGTGCCATGACCATCCCAAAATCCCACTGGAGCCTCCTGGATCATAGGGGGCTCTGGCAGCTGCACATTCCAGGCTGCCTGTTCCTTCAGGCACCTCACAACATTTCCACTGTGCAGGGCTCATCCCAAGTATCCCAAGTCTTTCCCAGCTGCTCCAGATGGATATATCCAGCTGCCACATCCCAGGGTAGTGGCATTCAGGGAGTCCCACCACCCCCAGGAAGGATCCTCTGCCATAGTCAGTGATCCCCCTGGTGGCAGGGCTAGAGTGACAGAGTGGGCAGGAGGAGCTGGAGTGATTTGGGATGATCCCAGGTACCTCAAAAGCACCTAGAATGTCATGGGGATGGCATGTGAAAAGGTGGCTCTTTTCTCCCCGGCACCACTCACCAGCATTCCCAACATCCACCAGCTTCCCTTACACTCACTGGCATCCCCGACACCCGCCATCAGCTCTGGCATCCACCGGCATCCCTGGCACCCACCAGCATCCCTGAGACCTGCTGGCATTCCCAGCACCCACCAGCATTCCCCACAGATATTCCCAACATTCATCAGCATTCCCAGTACCCACTGGTATTCCCAACACCCACCACCATTCCCAACATCCACCAGCATTCTGAGCACCCACCAAAATTCCTAACATCCATCATCATACCTGACATCCACTGGTATCCCCAGCATCCCCTGGCATTGCCCACAGGTATTCCCAAACCCCACCAGCATTCCTAGCATCCTCTGGCATTCCCAACATCCCCCACATCCCCCACCAGCATTCCCAACATCCCCCAGCCTGCTCAACTCTCACTAACATTCCTGACCCCCACCCTTTGGAAGCAGCACAGGGGACATCACCCCTCGCTCCCCAGGCTCCAGCTCCAGGAGTTCCAAGGCTCAAGTCCCTTTCCCTGAGTTATAAAACCACTGATCCAGGTGTTAATTTGGGATTATAAGAATAATTAAATTGGTACTATTTAATTGTTTCTGCCCTGGGAGCCTCTGGGGGTTGGGTTTTCCTTTTGGGATTGCTCTTTTCTATGTCTTATCCTGGGTTTGGGATTAAAGGGTCATTCCCAAGGGCAGATCCCTCAGATCCAGCAGAACTGAGCAGGCAGTGAGCTGAATCCAGCATAAATCCGCTAATTTAGGGCAAATCCTGAAAATAGGTGTATAAACCCCTTCACCTCTATTTCCCATTCCATCCTGTTTCCCTGCCTGTGGGATATCCAGAATGGAAGGTGACACTTTGAACCCGTCCATGCAGCAGCCAGTGAAAAACGCACCCAAAACATGGGATTTAGGGATTTATCCAGGCTGGAGAGTGACATTTTGGACGCGCGGGGGGGGGGGGGGGGGGGGG
>JAWWLY010000060.1:990304-1003117 GCA_035041215.1 Gymnopithys bicolor
AAATTTTGGACACCCCCCCCCGCCCCCCCCCCCCAACAGTGGCTTGTGAGAGAACACTCCTAAAATATGACATTTAAGGATTTATTCAGGCTGGAGGGGAACCCTTTGGAACCACCACCGCCCTCCTCCCCACCCCTTCCCCCAGTGACTGATGGGAAAACCCACCTAAAACATGGGATTTAGGGATTTATCCAGGTTGGAGGGTGACACTGCAAACCTCTCCAAGCAGCAGTTGATGGGAAAACCCACCCAAAATACAGAATTTGGGGGATTTGGGGAATCCTTGGCTGCCAAACACTATCTGTGCCCCCTCAGAGACTACTCCAACCCCCAGGAGGGACAGGCAATATTCTCCTTAGTGTGGATTCTCATCTCTCTCGTGCTTCCCATGATTTTAATCACTGATATTCCGATATGGTGATGTAAAAACCAAGAAAAATCCCCCAAATCTCCCTGTTTCCCTCCCTTCCCGGAGCAGTGAGGAACAAGGGGGCTGTGTGCTCATGTCCAGCAGAAAAGCCTCTGGACGCCTGTTTGTTTTGGATTGGGAAGGTGAAAACGAGGCAAAGCAAAAACACAGCCCTCAGCTCTCTCTGGCCCTTCCCATCGGCTCACACAATCCCAAATTGTAGCCGCTGGCATGGGTTTGGCTGCACCGTGGTTCTCCGTGGAGCTCCGAAATCAATCAGGGGGCGGCAGAGGAGGGGAACAGCCTTCCTCCCTCCATGTTTATTTTTGTAATATATGGGCTGAGGATAAATTAAATGTTATTCCCAGGGTCAGGAATGTTGCTGCTCTGGGGAGTCCTGGCCCTGGGGTGCTCTGATCTCTGCTGCCCCATCCCAGATTTTGGGTGCCTGGCCCATCCTGGGGCTGTTATTTGAAGGGCAGCACCTTTGATATCCCCCATTCCGAATGCTGGTGTTTGTTATCAGAGGACCATCACCTTTGACGTTTCCCCTGTCCCCGTTTCTGGGGGTCTGACCCATCCTGGGGTTCTAATTGGAGGGGCAGAGCCTTCAACATGCCCTGCATCCCAAATTTTGGGGTTCTGATCCATCCTGGAGCTGGTTTTGGAGGGCACTGCCTCTGACATCCCCTCCATCCCAAATTTTGGGGGCCCAACCTATCCCAGGGGTCTTATTGCAAAGGCAACATCTCCAATGTCTGTCTCATCCCAAATTCTGGTAGTCTGACTTATTCTGGGGCTGTTACTGGAAGGGCAGCATCTCCAACATCTCCTCCGTCCCAAAATTTGGGGCTCTGACCCATCCTGGGGCATCCCCATCCCGTTATCAGACTGTCAGTGCCTCCAATGTCTCCCCCATCCACTAAAGATGGGGCTTTATTGGACTTTTTTCCTGGCTTTATCTTACAGGTTCTGTTTTTCTGCCAGCTTAAAAGGCTCTTTCATAGCTGGGATTTTCCCTGTGAATGTCTATTTTATTCCATGGTTTTTTTCTTTCTTCCTTTCCTAAATAACTTCTCAGGGTTTTCTCCCTTCCCACCCCTTTTTCTTATTCCCCCTTTTCTGTTTATGTCCATTTTCCACCAAAAAACTCCATAAATAAAGCATTTTGGAGGAGTTCAAGCCTGGCCACTAACAAGGGCTTTGTTGGCTGCCGGAATGCTGCTGGCTCCAGGCTGGCAGCTCCTGGGATAATGTCAATAATGGATCAGTTAGCACCAGATTATATTAAATATATGTTTATCTTTATCGAGCAGTGGCTGGCTGAGCAGGGGTAAGCATGTCCAGAGAATTCTTCTTGTGAATGCAGGAGAGGGGCTGATCCCACTCCAGAGCTGATCCTGTGGTGGCTCTGGCAGGTCCCTCTGCCAGGTGTTTTGGGTTTTCCCAGCTCTCCATGACCTGCTGCGGTCACGGGAAGCCACGTCCATCCATGCCACAGACACAGGGATATTCAGCTGTGGTCTCTGGAGCCTAGGGAGCACTCGGATGGCTGCACGTCTGGCTCTGCCCTCAGAAACCCCAAATCCATGCTCTGGTTCTCCTTCTCCTTCTCAGGATTCCTCCAGGCTTTTGTGGTGGGACCCTGAATCCATACCCCATTTCTCCTCCTCCTTCTCAGGATCATTCTGGGGTTTTGTGGTGGAATACCAAATCCACACTCCAGTTACTCTCCTAAGAATCTCTCCAGGGTGTTGCAGTGGGACCCCAAATCCACACTCCAGTTCTCCTCCTCCTCAGGATGCCTCCAGGGGTTTTGTGGTGGGACCTTCAAATCCATACTCTGGTTCTCATTCTCCCTCTTCAGATCCCTCTGAGGCTTTTCAGTGGCTGAGCGGGAAAGAACGGGAGAGTGTTAGGGTGACTTTTAGGGGATCAGCATTCCCAAATGACACCGGGAGGGAAATTGAGATGCCATCACAGTACAGGTGGGACCCCTTAGGTGGGTTTCCCCAGTCATCCAGCCAAGGTGTTCAGGCTTGGGGTTCCTCTCTGTGTCCTTCCTTTCTTCCTTAGCCACTGGAGCAGGGCAAAGGGCCAGGAAGGGGTGTCCGGCCAGGAAAAAGCCCCCGGAAAGCAGCCGGCGGTGGAACAGAGGCTCTCTGTGTCCGGGCCATTAATCCGGGCGGTCACAATGCTGGCAGTGCCCCCGCGGGAGCTGTTTGTCCTTGTTCTGCCTGTTTATCCAGCGCTCCCATTGTGCCGGCCCGGCAGGAGCGGCTCCGTGCCCTTCGGAGCGCTGAGTCAGCGCCCGCGGCCCTGCTCCCCACGCGGCGACCGCCCGGGAATCCGTCCGCTCCCGCAGCCGGGCGGGGGATGGCACCTGGGGATGGGATCAGTACCTGGGGATGGGATCAGTACCTGGGGATGGGATCGGCACTGGGCATGGGATCAACACCTGGGGATGAGATTGGCACAGGGCATGGGATCAGCACCTGGGGATTGGCAGTGGGGATGGGATTGGCACCTGGGGAAGGGATTGGCATAAGGGGATGGTGTTGGCACCTGGCAAGGGATCAGTACATGGAAATAGCATTATTGTGTGGGGTAGGCATTAGCATCTGGGGATGGCACTGGCACCTTGAGATGGCATCAGCACCTGTGGATGGCATCAGCACCTTAGGATGGTATTGGCACAGCTGGAGGTGAGAGTCTTGGGGTGGTATCAGCACAACCGGAGCTGAGAGTTTTGTGATGCCATCAGCAACTTGTGGTGGCATTGACATAACTGGAGCCAGGAGGCTTGGGATGACATTGGCACCTTGGGGTGGCATTGGAACCTTGGGATGGCATCATCACCTTGTGATGACATTGGCAAAACTGGGGCTGGGAGGTTTGGGATGGCATCAGCACCCTGGGATGGCACTGGCACAACAGGAACTGAGAGGCCTGGGGTGGCATCAATCAGCACCTTGGGATGGCATCAGCACAACCAGACCTGTAAAGCTTGGGGTGGCATTGGCATCTTGAGATGGCATTGGCAGCCTTGGTAATGCATTGGCAGAACAGGAGCCTCTGAATGGCATCAGCACCTTGGGATGGCATTGTCAGGGCTGGAACTGGGAGTTTTGGGATGCTAATCAGCACCTTGGGATGACACTGACATCTTGGGATGGCACTGCCAGAACCGGAGGCAGGAGATTTGGGATGTTATCAGCACCTTGGAATGGCATCAGCACAACCTCTCGGCTGCATGGGATCATGCTCAGAGCCCCCATCTTTCCCAGGGAACGTGGGAAAACAGCCACAATGTCGTCCTCTGCCCCGTGCTGAGCCTTGCCGGCACGATCGACGATTCCCACCTGCCTCCCACGGGAATGACTCACCTTCGGAAGTGGAGATGGGGGTGAAGGATCGCGGGCTGGGAGCCACGGGAGCCACGTGTGATTCAGCCTGCAGGAATGGCTGGAATGTGTCCCTGCCCCGGGAAGGCGCACACAGGTCTGACAGGTCCAGGCACTCTCCAGAAATCCTCCAGGAAGCAGAGCGAGACCCTGGAGCCATCGGATGCTCCCAGGCGCTTGCAGATCCCTGAGATCTTACATAGTTCACACCTATGTTTCCCAAGGGAGACAAACTTGGAAGGGAAAGAATGGGATCTGCTCCTGATCCCAGCAAGCTCATGATGCAGCTGCTGCTGACAGACCCTACACCACTCCAAGGCTTCGAGTTTGACTCATTACAGAGCTGGGAAGAGCCAGCAACAACCTTCTGGGAGATAGAAAGCCCAGGAATTTGGTGTCCTCCACCTCTGTGTCCCTGCAGTGGTGGGGACCAGGGACGCCACTGGTACATTGCAATGCTGTGCGTTCCAGTGGATCCAGGAGCTGTGCCAGAGGACGCTCATACAGAAGGTGAAAGACTGGTGGCACCATGAGGGTCCCCTGCATGAATAAATGGGAATGGGATGAGGGGCTGACGTGCCAGCCCATTCCATCCCAAAAGAGAGACCCTCGAGAGACCCTTTTCAAGGCTCCAGTGTGACCCCATGGAGTCCCAAGGCCAAGGGACACGTCCTGACTGAGCTGCCAGAGTGGTGGTGGGAAGCGGAATAGAACAAACATTGCGCTGGAAAGAGCCCAGCAGACCCGAACTTTGCTCTGGTGACAACACTGAGCTGATTCTGCATCATTGTCAAACAAACCCTGACACTGGGCTGGGGCCATGGCTGGAAAATTTCAAGTGCCAGGAGCAGCACAGGCACAGCTGGGAGTCACTGAGGCTGCAGGGACAAACCCTGGGATGATGCCACCACCACCACTGGCGCTCTGCCTTCCAGGCATTTTGGTTGGATCCAGGAGGCAGGGCTGGAGCAAGAAGGGGAATTCGGGCAGGGAACAGGGGATTAGTTTTCTGGGGATTGCTGCTATTCTGGGGTCATGTTGCAACAGTTTCCTGAGTGGTGACTGCACCTTGGTGGGGTGACAGCACCCAGGGGTTTCACAAGAGGGAAAACAACACCTGCAATGTCTGTGCTGGCTCCTCATCCTCATTTCCCTGTCAGGGAAAAGGCACCAGGAGCCTTCATCCCCCCGGGATGGAACAGAGCTGAGTGTACCTGTAGATCTCCAGGGACATGGAGCTGTGGTCCCCCTTATGTGCACCATGGTTTGTGTGAACACATTGGAAAATCCTTGGCAGACAGCCCCCAAACCCCAGGAATTAGTAAAAAACAAGATAATAATGACAATAATGATAAATGATAATAATGAGGAGGATAATGGGAATAATAATGCGAATGATAATGATAAAACTTCATTCCTTTCTTATCCCCTCACACCAATAAACTCAATAACAAAGTTCTCCACATCCATCAGGGCTCCATGCTGGTTCCCAGGGCTCTAGCCTTGCTTGGATCCTACTGCCAGTCCACCAGCTCCATCAGAAACCCACTGTAGTCTCCCCATTTGCCCTCATTGCCTGATCATTTAAACCCAGTGAAAAGAACCAGGAGCACAAAATTCCATGTGGAGCATCACAAAGGCAAGCTGATGTCAGGGAGGTGGAAGGCTTCTGGCCAGGAAAAGGGAAGCTGTGTTTGGAAAATGACAATTTCTGTCTAGGAAAGGTGGCTGTGAAAGAGCCCTTCTCTGGGAGCTGGTGGGGAACAAGAAAAGCCTTTGAAAGCCCAGGGAAGTGGCTCGGCCGCTGGCCAGACCGCCGAAAAATCCATCAGGAGGCTGGCTCGAGAGCTGGGAGACATCCTACCGAGACTGGGCTGGGGAGTGGGAAGACATCCTGGCACAGCCGGCGGTGCTGGGGGGGTTCCTACATTGTGCTGGTGTCACACCCCCGTCCATTGGGTTGGGGATGGCACCAAGGTCATGGTGCCAACATCTTGATCCATGTGCCAGCAGCTCTGCAGAGAAAACTGGAGAGAAATATAAAAAAGAGGATAAAAATCCCTTCCCCCCGCAGCCCCCTCCCCTCTTAGGCCAGGGATTTTTGTAGGTTCCTTCTGCACCCACAGGCACTGAGACAGCCAGGAACAACACTTTCTTATTAAAATCCTGTTCCTTCCAAGTCAGACACCATAGATGTCCTTGGGTGAGATGTTGAATGATCCTTATCACATCCCAGCTTCATAAATCCCGAATGCTTCCAAAACAGGACTTATGCCCCCCAGGCACGTCCAATATGTGGGTCCATTGCTTGATGTCAAGAGGATATTGGGTCATGGAAAATGGCCTCAGGTTGGGCCAGGGGAGGCTTAGGTTGGATATTGGGAAAATTGCCTCATGGAAAGGGTTGTCCAGACCTGGCACAGAGGTAAAATCCCTGTCCCTGGGGGATTTAACAGCCATGTGGATGGGGCACTTGGAGACATGGGTTAGTGATGACCCTGGCAGTGGACTCAGGGCTTTTCCAACCTTAATGATTCCATGTTCCTTAATGATTCCCTGGGCAACCTGTTCCAGGATTGGACAAGCCTTTTGGAAGGGGAAGAGGTGTTAGAGAGTGGCAGGTCCAGCCTGGAGGATGGTGCCATCTCCTGGCATCTCTAGGCTTCTCCCACTGGAACCTCAGGGATCCAGGATGCTCCACTCTGGGAAGGGCTGATCTCCTGTACAGACAGGGAAACTGGAACACTGGAGCCAGGGATCCTCCTGTCATGGAGCCCAGCCGAGACCAACCACCCCCAACATTCAATTCCCTGCTTCCCCAAAGGTCTGTTGGATCCCCAGCTCTCAACACAGGAGGAGAGGGGGAGCACCAGGCATTTGGGATCAGGCTCCAAGGGGTCAGTTCTGCCCCAATTAAATCCCAAACCAAACATTTTTGGATCTCTGAAGCTGACCCTTCCATGTGCGTTCCTGTTCACATCCATGTCAGGGAAGAACCCTCATCTTCCTCCTCATTACCTTGCCAGGGGTTCACAGTTCCACAGCTGAACTGGGAAAAATTATGGAAAATCAAGGTTTTTGGTTCAGGCTGAAATAAAACCAGCAGCTTCTGGTTTTTCAGGGAAGTGAAAATCCTGCGGGAGCTGCAGGTCAGTCGGGAATGGCTTTAACATCACACCCAGGTCTGTCCTTGAACTTCCCCCAAGGGAAGTTTCAAGGACAAATCTTTCTTTCAGATTTCTTTCAGATGGGAATGTTTTGACATTTGCCACTATTTCCCCTCTTCAGCTGGGAGGGTTTCCTGAATTAAATCAGCTCCACTGAAAGTCTTGGTTACAGCACAGGGCCAGACCATTAATCCCTGCCCTGATTTAAACCCACATGAGGATCCATGCCCTCCATACCTATAAATTCCCAGGAATGGGAGCACGCTGGAGGCTGGACCGACACCATGGAGCATTTGTGGGAATTGTTTCCATCCATGAATAATGCAAGACCACATAATTTGTTTGCTCCTTAACTTGCTCCGAAGTCCAGAGAAGCTGACACAGATCCACCAGACTGGAGTGTTTCCTATTTACATTAGATTGGGAAAATTCCCTGGGTGGCATGGCTGTTAAGGAGTTTTTTCCCTCTGGATCAGGGACTAAAGACGGGGACTCACCTTGGCAATTCTTGGTGAGATGGCCAAGAATTCCCTCTCCAACATTCCCTAAATGCCACTTGGGTGATCCATCACCTTGTGCCATGGATTTCTAGATACAATACATTGAATTTTTGGGAAAACCAGGTTGGATTATCCCAGTTCTTCCACAGACATGCAGGGCAAAAAGAGGAATATGCCACATCAACTTGCAGCTCCATGGAAAATCTGTCCCCTGAGCCAGCACAGTTCCCCCTGGAATATTCCATGGTAGGTTTAAACCGATTAGCTTCCACCTCACCCAAATTCCTGGCCAACGACTTCAGCTTTTCCCGTTTAATCACTTTCTGACTTCTCTTGCACAACCTTTTTCCAGGCCCAGGGTCCAATTCTTATCATCCAATAATCACTGATGAGCCCAAAAGTTCTGTGATCAAATTTGATTTGTTTTATATTTTATGTAAGAAATTCAGTTTCTTTTATTTTATATTTCAATTTTATATTGTGCTGTACTTGTTCAAAAAGACCGAGGCACAGCTGCACCACCAGAAGGGGTTATCTGTGACTGATTCCAGAGAGCAGCTCTCCTTCTCTGCTCTGCTTCCATCATCTCTCTTTCCTTGTGGCCCATGACCTCCTTGGCCACAGCAGAGGGAAGTTCCCACATCCCTCAAAGTGACACCAGTCACACACAATCCTGGAATAGTTTGGGTTGAAACGGACCTCAAGGCTCATCCAGTGCCACCCCCTGCCACAGGCAGGGACACCTTCCACTATCCCAGATTGCTCCAAACCCTGTCTAACTTGGCCTTGGACACTTCCAGAGATGAAGAATCCACAGGTTCTCTGGGCAACCCATGCCATTCAGGTTGGAAAGGACCTTTAAAGGCCACACAGTCTGTGGACAGGGACATGAGGGTGCAGCTTCTACCACCTCAGGGTTTTTTTTACCCTGGAAAGAAATAACATTCCTGTACTTCATTCCAGAGAAGTCCTCACTGTGTGAGGCTGGAAAGGCAAAGCCTCATTTTTGCCTTTATTATTGGGAATCCACAGAAACAAACTACAGGAAGAGTCAACCCACACCACAATGGTGCCACTTTCCCAGGAGCAGCTCCTTGTGCAGGTGGCTGGAAGGGAAAGGTTACCTCAGGCAGAGCAGTTTGGGAAGCTTCCACACCTGGAGGAACACACTTCCACCCATGGCTCAGGATTATCATGTTCCTTGCTAGTGTGAAGGATCTGAACACACAGAGTGTTGAAAAAAGCCACGAGCACCACCTCAAACATCCCCAGGAATGGAGACGCTCATTCCCGATGCAAGGAAGGCTTCAAAGAGAGATCCCTCCTGCTGGAAGCAAAGGGAGATGCTGGGAAGGCACAGGTGGGATAAACAAAGGGATGCAAATGTGCTGAGCATGCTCATCAGGTGGCTGGAAGCTCTGAGTTTCTGGTATCTTCCCTCCTCAAAATCCTGATTCATTTTGGTTGTGGATCCCCGACCTCTTCCAGGACTCAGCCTGGCATGAGGAACTCATGCCTTGTGCTCTCATTGTCTCCTGGTATTTTGGAAGAGAAGTGAATTTTGCAAATCCATCATCATCCCAATCTCATCTGGACAAGGGTCACCCTGTGATTCCCTCTGTGGATTAGAACTAATAGAGTTCAATTTAAAATTGAAATATAAACTGAGAAAAAAATAAAATAATTTCTTCATATAAAATATAAAACAAATCAGAAATTGAGGACATCTGGATCTTTTGGGCATGAGTGGAAAGCTCAGGTTTGGCTTCTTGTAGGGATAACTGGAAGTTTGTTTTTGATGACAGGGTTTGCCTTGGGGATTTGAACCAGTTTAGGTCTCAACACCAGAAATATGGGGGGAAAAGGAGCCTTTTAACATCTTGATGTCTTTATTTGATCCAGTTTCCACTATATGACGAAGCAATGATTGGCATAATATAATTGTCTTTCTGGGGGTTTTTTTGGAAGAGGAGTGAATTTTACAAACCCTCATCCCATCCCCAGGGTCCCCTTTGATTCTTCAGTGCCACCCAGACACAACCAGGTCACACCACAGCATTTTGGTTGTTTCAGTTCAAGCAATCATAACACACTGTGCTAATACAGCCCTGTCTCCTAGCTGAGGGAAGGTTTGGAGCCTCAGGAATTCTCAGAGCCAGAGGGATGCTCAGGATTTGAGGTTTGTTTGGAGCCTGGAGCACTCCCATCAGCCCCGGAGTGGGATGGCAGCACTTCTGTGCCCTCTGATGTGTCCTGGTTCCTTTGATGTGGCTGAGCGAGTCCTGACAGGGACCAGCAGCCTCCAGCAGCTGTGCTGGGAAAATTAAACTTCCCAGATCTTGGGAACACCCAGCACAACGTGTGCCAATGGAAATGACAAGGATATCCACATGGTTCTTCACAGGCGGCTTCAGTCTGGAGAGGTGGGGAAGGAAAACTGAGACTCCTCTGCTGCGTGTGAGGTTTCTGCATCTGCTTAAATCCAAAAGCACGTCACAATTTGGGGCCAAAATCCCAAATTTCATGTTTTTTTCTTTTTTTTTCTCTTCTGTCTCTAAGTCCTTGCAAAGCCATTGTAAAGCCACTGCTGTCAGTTTAAAGGGAGGGTGGTTGTTCATGGACTCAGAGAATGGAACAGAATCCTTTTCCTTCCCAATGAATATCAAATTCTGGAATGGTTTGGGTTGGAGAGACCTTAAAGCCCATCCACTTGCACCCCCTGCCATGGGCAGGGACATCTCCCACAAGACCACGTTGCTCCAAACCCTGTCCAACCTGGTTGTGGACACTTCCAGGGATGGGGCAGCCACAGCTGCTCTGGGAAATCCATCCCAGCTTCTCCCCACCCTCACAGCCAAGAATCCCTTCCCAATATCCCACCTATCCCTGCCCTTTGGCAGTGGGAAGCCATTCCCTGTGTCCTGTCCCTCCATCCCTTGTCCCAGGTCCTTCTCCAGCTCTTCTGGAGCCCCTTTAGGCCCTGGAAGGGGTTCTTGGGGCTCTCAGCTCTCCCTGGAGCCTTCCCTTCTCCAGGTGAAGACCCCCAGCTCTCCCAGCCTGGCTCCAGAGCAGAGGGGCTCCTCTGGATTTGCTGCAGCAGCTCCACATTTTTATATCAGTGTCCCATATCTGGAGGCAGCTCTGAGAACTTTCCAACCATTGTTTTTCCTCACAACACCAATTTAAACCAGAACATGGGTTTGCTCCCAGGACAGAGCCCAGCTGGAATTTACCTGATGTTTAGGCTGGCTCCTCCATGGGGCACATTCCTGCTGGAGAATCTCTGCACCCGAAGAGCATCTTGGCCATGCCAAGGGGACATTGAATTTGTAGGATCTCTATGGAAATGATGCAGTAACTTCATCCCATGGAACATCACTGGAGGGACATTTTGAGTCCCTGCCCAATGGACATTCCCTCCCCTGTCTTCTACCTGCTCTTTTCTGCTCCATGGACCCTTTTTCCTCCTTTCCTTAGAGTTGTAGTTCCTCATGTCCTGCAAATTCGAGGTTGAACACTGTGTTTGGGAGCCTCTGGAAAGGGAATGGATTAGGAAAAGATTTCTTTCCTGCTGGTTTTGCCTGTTTGTGTCAAGTACACTCTTAGTGTCACTCACTCTGACAAAAATAAAAGTTGGGAAACTTTTCCTGCATCTGCTTCACCTCCATTCAAACCCCTCCTTTAACTGTCATTAAAAAAAATCACCCCTTTTTGCAAAAAAACGAACACAGGAAAACTCAAAGTTGATTAGCTGGGATGCACTTACTTTCCAAGCTCTTGCTGATAAAACCCTTAAAAGCTTCTTTACAATTGAATTTCTCCCACAAATCTCCAACAAAAGAAGCCTCTGCACAGAAAATACTCTGAGGGATTAATTCTCTGGATCTCCAGAGACAGATGGGCTGATACCAGCCACATTCAAATAGGTCAGTTGTGCCTCATGGATACAGGACTGAGCTCTTCCCTGGCCTCGTGTGCAGATCCAGGTCCTCCCACAGATCTCTGACAAGTGTCAAATTATCCCTTTGCTCCTCAGTCAGCTGGAAAAGATCTCTTTAAAGTGAGTCTCCTGACAAAGTCCAGACGAAGGAGCTGCTCTGTGGGATCCAGGACCCTGGAATGCTCTGGGATGCTCCAGCTCTGCCATTGCTTGTGTTGGGATCTGTGAGTTCATGGAATGATCAGGAAAAGGTCCATGAACATTGTCTTTGTTGGTGACATGGGCAATGGGATGGAGGGGACCTTCGGCATGTTTGGAGATGACACTGAGCTGTGTGGCAGAGTGAAGTGCTGGAGGGATGGGATGGCATTCAGAGGAACCTGGGCAGGTTGGAGAGACCGTGGGAACCTGTGAGGTTCAAGAAGGGTGAGTTCAAGGTGCTGCCTCTGGGTTGGAGCAATCCCAGCACAAGCACCATCTGGAGAATGGATTGGCAGCAGCTTGAGGAGAAGGACTCCAAGGTGAGGACACTGAGCCTGAGCTGTCCTTGCCCTTTGTCCTCATCCAAGCTCTGCAAACTCCACTCAGTTTTTTCCATGTTTTTCCAGGCACTGGAGGGCTGCAGAGGCCTGCTTTTGCAGCTGCCAGCACAGCTCCAGCCCTTGTTCTGCTCCTGAAAGGAAAACAGACAACGCGGCTGGGGGGATGTGGTTTGGGTCTGCTCACCTGGATGGAGAATTTGAGATGTTGGGGTGCAGGAAACTGAGAAGTGGCACCGACAGTGACTCAGAGGGGAAGGGAGAGTCAAGAAATTCTGCTCCTAAATCCCAAACTGGCCCAGTTTGTCCCCAGTCTGATCCCCCCTGCTCAGAGCAGGGTTGTGTCCCATTGGGATCTGAGCATCACTGAGGGCAAGGACACCATCACCAAGGACAAGGACATCCCAGGCTTGGACAATGCATCCAGCATTTGATGTTTGTACATTTAAAGGGAGAAAAAAGGGGGAGAAAAGGAAAAAAAAGCTTTTTCTTGTGTGTGAATTTATATATCAAATATAGATATAATTTATGTACTTTTCTATCTTATCTACTTTTATGTATTATTGATCTATTTTTACATATTAGTTATCTATTTTATATATTATTTTTCTAATTTTATACATATTTATCCATTTTATGTTTATATATTATATATATTTTAATATCTGTCTGTATATATAATTTCTCTATTTTTGTGTCTAATATATTTATTATTTATATATCAGTTCTATTTATATATAACTAAGATAAAGATCATAAAGATGTTGGGTGTTGACAACCAGTTTTCCCTCTGCACTGAAAAAACCCTCATAAATTTGCATACATCACTCTAAACTTAAATACTCAGCATTATA
>JAWWLY010000060.1:1010294-1021512 GCA_035041215.1 Gymnopithys bicolor
GGGACAGTGGGAGGTGTCCCTGCCCATGGCAGGGACTGTGTAACCTTTAAGGTCCCTTCTAACCCAAACCAGCCCATGATTGTCCAGCTTGTCCCAGGGCAGACCAGGAGTGACAACCCAATGTGTCACCAGCCCATCTGCAACATTCCAGAATCCCGGCAGAATCCTGGCAGAATCCTGGCAGAATCCCGGCAGAATCCCAGCAGAATCCTGGCAGAATCCTGGCAGAATCCTGGCAGAATCCTGGCAGAATCCCAGCAGAATCCCAGCAGAATCCTGGCCCTGGCAGAATCCTGGCCCTGGCAGAATCCTGGCAGAATCCCATCCACAGCCCATTCCACACCGAGAGGTTTTTCTCAAGTGACACCAATTGCAAACCCAACTTTCTTTTGCTCTCAACTCAACAAACGTCAGGGAATAAATAAATACCCAGATATAAAAAAATAGCAAGCCCTGTCAGAAAGCCCCGAGTTCTCCATCTTAAATCTCTGCCTGTGACAGGCAGTGGATTAAACAGAGAATGAGTTACATCTCCCCAAAGCACAGAGAGCGAGGGCCACGTTGCAGGTGGTGTGACAAAGAGCTGCTGAGCCCCACAATAAGCCAGGGCTGGGAGCAGTGCAGGGCCTGAGCTGAGCAGCCACAGAGCAGCTGCCACAGAAACCAGCCCCAACCTGGGCATCAGAGCTGGAACTACATGGCTGCACTGGCACAACAGCTGTGACACTTTACAGAAAAACAAAAGGCAAAGGAGTTCATGCAAAGCACTTTTTTACTCTGGTGAAACAGTGAAGAAAGAAAATCTTGAAAGGACTTCTTGAGAAGAGTGGCTTGGACAGGGCCTGCCAGAGGTGTGTGCACCTGGAATACTCCACCATCCTCCACGTTCCAGTGGCACATCAGCCCCCTCTGCCTTGGCTGATGCTGATCTGCAACATCAAACCCATCCATCTGGCTTTGCCCAAGTTTCCCAGGAGTCCTCCTGGGTGCTGAGTGCTGGGAAGGGGCTGGTGGGGAGGGAACAAGGAGCTGCCACCACCTCCCCACCAGCTTGTCTTAAAGCATCTTAAATTAGGTGCTAAAAAATAGCAGTTTGCTTTCAAAAGCAATTTGCTTGAAATGGTCTCATTTGCTCTGCAGAGGGAAATGCCTTCAGTGCCCGACAGCAGAACACAGACCATTTTCCTGGTGGGGTTTAATTTCCTTTACTCATCAGGCAGGTCTGTGAAGCAGAAATCTGCCCCCAGGCTGGAGCACGATGGGCTTCACCCCCAGCTCAGGCCATTCCTGAATTCCATGCCATCTTCCCTCTCCTAATGTGCCCTGACAGGTGCCAGGGAAATGCAGGGAAAGGCAGTTTGCAGGGTGGGAAAGATCCATCAGCAGCTCCTCAGGCTGCTGTGTGAGCTCTCACCCCCCTGGCAGCTGGGCTGGGGCCAGGCTGGCCCAGCACCTTCTCCAGGGCAGGATGAGAGCAGAGGCTGAGCTGGGCAGGGGCAGGGGGGTCACTCACACCCTTGTCTGCCTTGGCTGAGTGTTTCTAACACATCAGACAGCACATTTGTGAGCTCCAACACCTCTGAGAGCAACGTGTTGTGTGGCCCGGGCTGGAGCTGCTGTTTGTCCCAGGCTGGAGCTGCTGTTTGTCCCAGGCTGGAGCTGCTGTTTATCCCACGCTGGAGCTGCTGTTTGGCCCGGGCTGGAGCTGCTGTTTATCCCACGCTGGAGCTGCTGTTTGGCCCAGGCTGGAGCTGCTGTTTATCCCAGGCTGGAGCTGCTGTTTGGCCTGGGCTGGAGCTGCTGTTTATCCCGGGCTGGAGCTGCTGTTTGGCCCAGGCTGGAGCTGCTGTTTGGCCCAGGCTGGAGCTGCTGTTTATCCCGGGCTGGAGCTGCTGTTTGGCCTGGGCTGGAGCTGCTGTTTATCCCAGGCTGGAGCTGCTGTTTATCCCAGGCTGGAGCTGCTGTTTGGCCCGGGCTGGAGCTGCTGTTTTTCCCAGGCTGGAGCTGCTGTTTATCCCAGGCTGGAGCTGCTGTTCCCCAGCATGACTTGCCATTTGCTGGGCCCATGAACAGTCCAAATGTTCCCCCTTTCCAAACAGTGGGTAATTTTACCCTCTCCCAGCAGCTGCTCTCAAAGGTGGGCAGGGGGCTGGTTGCATTGGAAGGTGGAATCCTTCCAGTGCCAGGTGGAATCCTTCCAGTGCCAGGTGGAATCCTCCCAGTGCCAGGTCTCCCTCTGCCCATGGGAGGGGATGGCACAGAGGTGGTGACAGGACAAGGAGAAATGATTTTAAACCAAAAGAAGGGAGATTTAGATGAGATATTGGGAAGAAATTGTTCCCTGTGAGGGTGGGCAGGGGCTGGGATGGAACTCCCAGAGCAGCCGTGGCTGCCCCAGCCCTGGCAGTGCCAAGCCCGGGTTGGACGGGGCCTGGAGCAGCCTGGGCTGGTGGGAGTGTCCCTGCCCATGGAGCTCCTTCTCCAGCAGAACAACACAAATCTCCTGCAGGTTTAGTTGCTCTCTTTGCTGTGCTTCCTGTGCTGCCAGCTGGGAGCCTCTGCCACAAATAAACCCAGAGCTGTGAAAGGAAATGACCCTTGGAAGGGAGAATGTGCTGCCTCAACCCTTTCAGTTCTTCTCCTGGTCTCATTTTCCTTCCTGGAAAACTTGCTGCTCCAGTAGACTTTCCATTCTTCTTCATCATAAAGAAGTGATGCTACAAAAATACCAATTCCACTAAAATGACTGCAATAAAACCCCCACTGTAACTCTGACTAACTCTCTTTATTAATTTATTATTAATTTAACTGATTTTATTCTAATACAGGTTGGTAAGTGAAGTTTTTAAGAGTCAGATCAGCAAAATTATGCAAAATTTCCCCAATAGCTCCAAGTTTTTTAATCCCAGACCTAAATCCATCCCCATCCAGGCCAGCAATTAAGCAAGGCAGGACTAGAATTAAATGTGGGCTCCAACACAATTTGTTACAAGGATATTTTCCAGGACTGGGGCCAAATGAGCCCAAATTCATCAGTGCCCAGAGGGAACTGCAGTGCTGCAAAAGGGAAAGGGGAATCATTAAGTGTCCTATTTGGACTAAACCCCAAGCTTTAATTAGGACATTAATTTAATTTCCCTTCCTATGTCAGCTTTTAATTAAGCTTCCCTTTGCCCTCCCTGTTGGCTTTGGGATTGCCACGGGCTCTGGGGGTGGTGCCAGCACCAGCCTGGGTGGGACTGGGCACAAAGGGGCATCCCCTGGGCTGGAGCCTGGGCAGAGGGAGGGCAGAACTCCTGAGGCTGCTCAGCTGCCTCCCAGTCCCACTGCAGATGCTCAGCCCCTCCACTGACCTGAATCTCTGCAGAGGCACAAATTTGCCCCCATTTCAGCTCTGGCTCTAAAGTTAATGCAGGAAAATTGCTAATGGTGTCTCAGTTAAATCCTCTCACTAAACTCAGCTCTTTCAATGTAATATTAACAATGTCTGGTGGCTCTTCATTCATTACTCCTCTATTTCAACTTTTTGAGACCTTCTTTTCATGTCAGGATGTTGGATTTGATAAGAAAACATTGACCTTAGTAGAGGAAAAAGCTTTTTCTGAAATAAACCTGTCCTGCTTTAGGAAGAGAATCCTTCACCTTCACCTGCACTGTTGCCTGTGGCACTCCCTTTGCAGGGTCACCAGAGAGCAGAGAACACCCCCAGCCCCTCAGCAGCTCAGCAGGACCTCAGCTGGCCCTTTCCTGGGAAGGTTTAGGGAACTACGACCTTGATGAGGCACAAAAATTGGGATTGGAATTGGGTTCCTGCCCCAGTGTCCCCAGATGGAGCTTATCCAAGGGTTTCCTGGGAGAGTGGGATAGGCATCCAACCCCCTCAGGGGATCCATTCACAACTCCTGTGGAGGGCTGGAAATTCTTCTACATCCTAGAAAAGTTTTCAGGGGGCTTTGGGCCCCCTGGGCTGGTGGGAGGTGGCCCTGTCATGGCAGGGGGTGGCACTGGATGGGCTTTAAGGTCCTTCCAACCTAAACCAGTCCATGAGTTCTCTTGCTGGTTTAGGTTGGATATCAGGCAGAAATTCCTCCCTGTGGGGTGGTGATGCCCTGGCACAGAGAAGCTGTGGCTGCCTCATCCCTGGGGGTGTCCCCAGACCAGGTTGGAGCAACCTGGGACAGTTGAAGGTGTCCCTGCCCATGGCAGGGGGTGGCACTGGGGGATTTTAAGGTCCTTCCAACCCCAAGCCCTCCATGGTCCCTCATTAGCACAGAAATCACCAGCTCAGCCCTTCCAGGACAATCTCATGGGAATAAATCATTGCTAACAGACCAACTCTTTCCACCTCAGGAGGACTCATTGAGCCCCACTGGGGCCCTTTGCCAGCCCATTTGGAGCAGGAGGAATCCACTGGTGAGTTTAATGGAGCAGGATTTTCCCTCATCACATCTCTGCAGTCACAGCAAAGAGATCATTGCACTGCACCAACAGGACCCAGCAAAGCCCCTCCCTCCTTCCAGGACATTTGGCCAAGCAGGAACCTTGGCAGGGGCTCGGGGAGGGTGTTCAAGTGAATGATCTTTTGACATATTAAATTAAGAGAGGAATCAGTTAAAATCATTTTAATCAAGGAAACAAATGGAAAAAGGAATGGAATGGTCCCTTGTAGGCTGCTTTTGACATTTGTGGATTTGTTTTGTATTCCCTCTCACTCAATAAACCCAAGGATGACTGAGTTCATTTCACAGGAGATGGATTGGATTTGCCTCCCTCAGCTCTGCCATGGCCATCGAGTTCGAGCAGGAAAAATCCCTGCGCTTTAAAAGCTCATGATTTCTGCTTTATTAGAGTCCAACTGCACAGCTGGGCAGGGGAGGGCAGGGGAGGGCAGGGGAGGGCAGGGGAGGGCAGGGGGAGGGCAGGGGCACAGGCAGGGGCACAGGTCGGCGAGGGCAGGGGAGGGCAGGGGGAGGGCAGGGGGAGGGCAGGGGCACAGGCAGGACACAGGCAGGGGAGGGCAGGGGGAGGGCAGGGCACAGACAGGGGCACAGGCAGGGCATAGGCAGGGGAGGGCAGGGCACAGGCAGGGGCACAGGCAGGGCAGAGGCAGGGGAGGGCAGGGCACAGGCAGGGCACAGACAGGGCACAGGCAGGGCATAGGCAGGGGAGGGCAGCCTGGGCTGGTGGGAGGTGCCCCTGCCCATGGCAGGGGGTGGCACTGGATGGGCTTTAGTCCCTTCCCACCCAAACCATTCTGGGATTCCGTGAGTACAGAATCAAAGATTCCATGAAATACTGAATGATACTGAATATCCTGAGTGGGTATTTAATGATTCTGTGGTTGTCAAAGATTTAGCAGATCCAGTGCCAAAAAACTACTTTGGGAGATTGTTTTGCTGTCCCCCCATCCAGAGCATCTGAGGCAGCACAGCCACTGCTGACACTGAAGGATGGCACGGCCACACCTCCCTCAGCTGAGACCCTGCAGAGCCAGAGGACTTGGCTGCAGCTCCTTCAGCCCCAACACGTGGAGCTGGGACAGGCCCTGGGAAACGTCCAGCGAGTGTGGGAGGGAATGAGCAGCAGTTCTTTGGCTGCTCCTCTCTGCCCCTTCCACCCCAGATTCCAGCCCTCCTGTCCCCAGTGCCACTGTCAGCCTGGGAGGTGCAGCCTCTCACTTCCCCCCCCCCTCTCCTGGATATTAATTCACAGAATCACAGGAATAACAGACATTTTCAGAGGAATTCTACAGCCAGTGCTCTGGGATGGGCAGAAAGCTGAAGGTCTTTGGGTAGTGCAAAATCACCAAAACATTTGGGCTGGAAAAGCTCCTGGAGGTCCCTGAGCTCAATGCCAAGCCCAGCACTAACCCATGTCCCCAAGTGCCACATCCAGATGTTTTTAAACACTTCCAAGGGATTCAAACCAGGCTGAAGATCTCACACACCTTTATGAAGGGAGGTGCAAGAGCAGCAGTGGAACACACACAGGGATTAGTTTGAATGTCACTGTCTGGAGCTGGAGGGCACCTGTGGCACATTGAACACAAAGGCTCCTCCTCTGCACGTTTTAAGGTAACTCCTGTCAGAACTCCCCTTCTCCCCTGCCCTGGGCCACCAAGGAGAGCCCACACAGGGCCAGGTCCAGCCTGTTTGTCAGAGGGTACAACCAACACCCTGATGCTCCTGGGCTGCTCAGAGCTCACCAACTGCTCCTCCAAGCCACAAATCACAGTAATGATTCTGCTGAAATGGTAAGAGAGAAGCTCAAAATGCTGCTGGACTCAATGAGCCATTAAATAGTTGACAATATTCTTTATGGGAACCTGGAAGAGCTAATTAGCCCCCAAACACAAATGGTGAGCATGAAGAATGACCCCCACAGATTCCAATCAGGGGATCTGCAGCAGCAGAACTTGCCATTTATGGACAGCAGCTCCCACCAGACTGGCCCCAAAACCTGGGGGTTTGTTCCCAAAGTGGCACTGCCTTTCCATGAAAGCTTCACTTTTTTCTCTCTCAGTTCCCCTGTTGGTGCCACTTTTGTCTGTCTCAACAGGTACCAAAAGGTCTGTCTGTTCCTTCCTCTTCATCACCATGAAAACTTCCTGTGCTTGTTCCTACTCCTTCACCTCTTCTTCCTCACACCTCCTGGACTAAGAGCTCCAGCTGCTCCATTCCCCTCCCTGTCCCATCCTCTCCATTGTGTTGTCTCTCACAACGTTGCCCCTCAAGTTTTGTGCTGATGGGACGTGACATTCAGAAGTTCTTGTGTTACCCCAAAACAGACACAGAACCTCCTTCGTGTTGAGTGCAGGGAACTCCTCCCTCAATTAATATTTGCATATAAGGATGAGAGATATCAGTGGCACAATCCAAGCCCACTGAGGGGCTGTGCCAGGCACACACAGCCCTGGCATGGCTTGGTTGTGCCTTGGCTCCCACCAAGCTTTAGGAAACACCAAGTTCTTGCTCAACACACAAATCTGGCAGAGTTTGAAGGGGTTTGGATGATACAAAGCTCAGAAAGAAGGAAAGACCCACCCACATCACCATTAATTTGTCATGGCTTGACACCAGGCACTGAGGTGACAGAATTGTCCCTTTGAGATCCCCACCATGAAGATAAACCCAACCTAAGTATTTCCTGGCTCAGGATCAGGGGGCTCCTCCTCCTTAGGAAACTCAGTCTGAATCCTGTTGAACTCAAACATCCTTTCCAACCCATCCTTTCCAATCTAACCATCCTCTTCAACCCAAACACCCTTCCCAACCCAACCCCCCTCTCTACCCAGCCCCAACAAGCAGCAGGACAGTGGCCCTGACCCTGCAAACACTCCCAAAGTGTTGGAGCTGCCCCTTTGCTGCTTCTGCTCGGACTGTCCCCTCCAGCTGCCCCCTTTGAGCAATTTTGATGGTGGACACTGAAAGTCCTGCCTTGGTTGCCTGTGAACCCACCTTCTGTTTACCTGCAGCAGCTCCAGGACCTGTCAGGCACCTTCTGTCTGTCAGAACAACCAGATCTGCAGAAGGGAATTTGAGGACTCCTAAACGGTTCCTTCCCCTTTTGCCGCCGCAGTGTCCGTGGAGAGCCGCGAGCCAGGATGGGCTTGTACAAATTCCTGTGCTCCAGTGAACAGCCCCAGGCAACCTCTGCCCTCCAGGACCTCGGGGGTCCCCTGGAGCATCTGCTCCTCCTGGCAAATTAAAGATGTGAAGCCAGGAGGGGCCTGAAGCTTCTCCCTGTGCGTTCAGTGGCCTGAGGCCAGTCATGCAAAATGCACCACCAGCCACTCAAGGTTTGAGGTGCTGCACCAAAACAAGGGCAACAAAGCAGCTAAAGCAAAAAATAATTGAAGAAAACTGGACTGAGGACCAACCCTCATTTTACAGAGTAGAATCCCAGAATGGTTTGTTTTGGAAGGGACTTTAAAGCCCACCCAGTGCCACCCCTGCCCTGGGCAGCGACACCTCCCACCAGCCCAGGCTGCTCCAAGCCCCGTCCAACCTGCCTTGGACTTTTCCAGATGGGGGGATCTTGGAGGTCCTTTCCAGCCTTACTGATTCATTCCTGTAGAGGCAGCTCCCACCCCTGGGTGAAGTCCATCTGAAGACTCCTCTGACCTGTGCTGGCACCAAGGCCAGGACCAACCTCTGAGTGTGTTTTATTTGAGCTCTGCTCTCCAAATCCCACCTTGCTGCTGAGGCTGGAACCAGGAGGGAACCGTAGCAGGACTTGTGGGAATCTGACTTTAGTTTCTCCTGCAAAGTCCCCCATCCCCTTCCCCACTGAGGAAACACCAGAAGAGCTCTATTTAAGGCTTTGGTGGCTGTGAAAATAAAAATAACTAAACTAAACCTCAGTGGCAATGCTGGGACAGGCTGAACAAGCCTCTGTTACTGCCTTGACATGAGTTCAATTAAAATCTCGAGTCACACAGAGAGAAGTCCCTGGTGAAGACCACAAAGGTGTCAGTGAAATTCCAGCAGAGTCTGAGGTTCAGCCCCCCCTGTCCTTGAAGGAACTGTTTGGCCACAGTGGCTGCGAGTTCTGAGTCCCAGCACAGAGCAGAACAATGTGACTCTTCTGAGCAGCTGTCCCTGGAGAAAGGCTGCAGGCAGGGAGGGAAATTAGGATGACATTCCACACAGAGAGGAAGAGGCACTGCTGGATTTGTGCTACTCCAGCACAGGAGGGGTTCAACCAGATTCAGCTGCTTTTTATGGCAACAAAAGAGTGCACAGATTTTCCAAAGGCACATCAAAATGTAGAACCCCCCAAGATGTGCTCACAGTGCCCCTTTTCTGGTGTTTCTGACAGCCAGCACAGAACCCTCATGTCATGCTCCAACTTCTTTGCCATCTACTTGACCTCAACTGTCCCCGGTGCACAGAGCAATAAAGGGCTGTCCTGGACACACCTAATTAGCTCTGAAAAACCTGCTCCATCCAAAAGAAGAGCACACAGAAGATCCAGCTCCTGGCCCAGCAGCTCCAGCACTAGTTTGGATAATTAGTGTGACGAGGCTGGCTCAGCTCTGGTCCCCAGAGCAGCCACATCAGACACCACCACCACAACTCAGAGACAGAGAACCTGGTGAGTTATTGCCGGGGTTAACAACTCCCACTGTTGAACAGATGAATTCCATGCCTAGGCTGAACATCCACGTTCTCACTCTTGGGCCTTGTGATGTTTTTGTGAGACAGATTAAAGGGCTGGTGATGATCAGAACCCTCCTCCCCACGTGGGTGGGGATAAACCACAGCAAATTACCTTTGGAGGGATCTTTTTTCTTCAAATTAAGGTAACAAGGACTAAACCACACCGGGGCTGCTTCCACCATGGAGTGAACCTTAACAGAGAAGGCTTTCAAAGGCACAAAGGAGCAGTTAAATGCTCATTTCCCACTGAAAATCGTGGGCTCCTGAGTGTCTTGTGACACTTTGAAAGTCTTCTCCCCTGTCTTGGCAGATTAATGGAAAATAATAAAAATATCCTTTAATTGTGGAGTCTCAGGGAGGTGGTTCAGCTGCCACAGTTGTCAGTAAATTAGAGAGAAAAGAAACACAAAATGAGCCTTTTTGCATTCCCTTCAATTTCACCAGGATGGTTCTGCCTCCAGTGAGCAACTTGAGAGCCTTTCCCTGCTCCAGGAGAAAAGTGCTCAGAGAGGTTGAGAGAGGAGAATAAAAGCCCACCCAGCCCACCCCAAACTGCACTTAATTAGGAGGCACAGACAGAAATGCCTCCAGCACTCACTGGTGTGATGGTCACACCATCCATTTGTGATGGGAAATTGGGGCTGATTTCCTGGTGGCTGCTTGGAGAGAAGTTCCCCCCATCCTGGTTAGTTCTGAGCTGGGGGGGGGACAGGGGAACAGGGAGTTAATTAAAGTTCTGCAATAACATCTCCATTTCCAACTGGCTGCCCAGATGGATTAGCAGGGAAGGGTTTCAATGACTTCAGTTCCTTTAATTCGGTGACTTTAATGCTGGTAGAGACTGGGAAAAGCTGACACCAGACTGGGAAAAGCTGCCACCAGACTGGGAAAAGCTGCCACCAGACACTGAACCAGACACTGCCTGGGCACAGAATGGGTGAAATGGGTCCAATTAAGGGCCCCCTGGAGTCAGGAGCACCTCCTGCTGGGGAGACACCCCAGGAGCACCATGGCCCTGAGCCAGCCCTGAGGAACAGCAGGGCCCAAACAGATGAAACTCCTTTCAAATCCAATTCTTTGCCCTGAGCTGGAATGCAAAAGCCCCCCCCAAAGGAGCAGATCCATCTGCAGGACGAGCCCTGCCCCAAACACCCCAAACAAGCCCCACTGCCCATCCCTTCCCTGCCAGGCACGAAGGTTAATTGGGCACAATTGCACTCCTGCTGTCCCAGGTGAGGGAAGAGCTGCAGGTAAATCACACAACTGCCCACTCGCTGCCTCAGAGCTGAAATAAATAGGAATCCCCAGCTAATTAATATTTAGGAAAGGCAAAAGTTGTCATCTTAAATCAGGCTGAAACACAATAATCACATTAAGTGCTTACTTCAGCAAAATAGCTCTGAAATGCAAAGTGTTGGTGAGTTATGGGAGTATTTATCCACTTAATTGACTCCTGGCTCTGGCAAACTCCATTACCCAGGAGTTAGGAGGAAATTTAATTCTGATCTGTGTGTTTGCACTCAAGGACTTCTGTTTGACTTGGGCTTATTTTCAGCAGCAGGAACTGAAGGGCTGCACCCACAGGAGTGTTCAATCCCCCCAGGAGAGGGGACTCCCCCACTGCCCGGGGCTGCACACTCATTATTGTGAAATGTGGAGTTAATTCTGCACAGGAACAACCCCCCTGCGAGCCCTCTGGGGGATCAATACCCTCCTCATATCTGCCCACAACAGCACCAGGGCTGGTGACACTGAGCTCACCCCACACAGTTCCTCAGCTCCAGGTGCTCAGACTCCTGATTTCCATTCCTGAGTCACTCCTGCTGCTTGGGAGAGGTTCCAACTGCTGCAGCCATGGAGACTCCCTTAGGCTGGGATTAATGAGGCTGACTGGGATCGACTCAGCACAGCCAGACCAGACACTCTCCCATCAGCCCTTGGAGTGGCAGCCAATTCACAAATCAGAGCTCCTGGAGCTGGGAGAGGAGCAGCCCCACCAGGGCACTGGGAGAGAGGAGCAGCCCCACCAGGGCACTGGGAGAGAGGAGCAGCCCCAC
>JAWWLY010000060.1:1030616-1040623 GCA_035041215.1 Gymnopithys bicolor
CTGGGGTCCAGCAAACCCTTCTGGGGTCCAGCAAACCCCTCTGATGTCCAGCAAACCCTTCTGGGGTCCAGCAAACCCCTCTGATGTCCAGCAAACCCTTCTGGGGTCCAGCCACATGTGAACCCATGGAATGAGAGGTCAGAAGGAAGCAGAAGGGCCAAGGGAGCACCAGCCCTACAGGGAAGAGCAAAAGGAGCTCACACTTGCTCATTGCCACAGTTAATGAAGACATTTCAGCTCTGCATGTCCATGCCCTGTGTTTGCTCCCCCCAAGCATTTCAGGGCTTGGCTTTCCCTGCCAAAAGAAGTCTTGGGGAGGGGAATTCTGAAGCAGCATCTGTGAATCTGCAGAGCAGGAATGTTTTAAAACACACCACAGAGCACCTGAGTTTTCTGTTAATAAAAGCCAAGGGAGAACTGCCACGACTACAAATAATTGCCAGGAAAAAGAATGTTTTGGGCTAAGAGAGGGGAGAGCACAGAACAGCTCTCGTTGACATCCTTTCTACTGCTTATCATCAGTTTGGTGCAGGGTTAAATGTCTGTGCTGGTGACTAACACGGAGAGGCTGAGGATTAACAGGGATAATGGACAATGTGATTCATGAAGTTTTAATGGAAAATCCCCCTGGGTTGTGTATAAATCTTATTTATAGCTTTAAAAGTCTGTAATATACTTATTGTATATTTTAGAAACGGTGGGAGTGCAGTCCCTGTCATAGTTAATCCATTAAAAAAGCAGCTCCTGTGGGGCTCCTGGGGATAAAGATTTGATGTTTTAGAGACTGGCAGAGTGTTCAGCTGGAAATGTCCAACACAGTTGAGGTTGGTGGGGGAGAAAAAGTCATGAAAGATCCCAAACTGTCCCAAAGAAGGGCCACGGTGGGGGGTTGACAGAGAGCTCAAACCCTTTGGGGGAAGGGGACGTGGGGGATGAAATAATCACCATCCTGATGCCCTTCCTGGTTAATCTCTGCCTGGGGCTGGAACCAGGAGCTGCATCTTCGCTTGGAGGTGAGAAGAGCCACCAGGGGACCTGAGTCTCAGGTGTCAAATGATGTTCAGTCTCCTGGATCAGCTTAAATTGAGTCCCCAGAACCCAAGAGTTCTGTCTGGGGAGGAAGAGCAGAGTGTTGTTTACCTGTTCTTGTGAAATTGCTTCCTCTTATCCTGGTGAAAATATGGATTTTTTTCCCTGAAGGGTATGGGAACTATTTCCATCAATTCAGGTATTGGCTCGTGGCCTCTGTGCTTCAGACTTACAGAGGAAAAAACCAACTTTGTGCTTTTTTTGTCTCTATCTGAAAAAAATCAGCTTTGTTGCCCCAATGCAGAAAAGCCCCCAAAAGGATTAACCAATAATAAATGTTGTGCTTCAGCCCACACAGGTTTTGTGCCAGGGTGAATGTTCATCCCTTGGGCACCAGCCCAGAATAGTCCCCGAGCTCCTAATGAAGAGGAGGATTATCTGTTCCCAGATAAAATCAGGAGTGAGGGGGGAGCCCGAGCACTGTGAGGGGCCGCCTGGCTGGTCCAACAGCAGGAGGAACCCCAGGAAACCAAGTCCCTTCCCAGACCCCAAGGGAAGGCTGTCAAAAGAGTTTGAAGGCAGATCAGTCAGTCCCAGCAAGCATCACACCCCCAAGGGGTCCTGGGGAGGAATGAAGTGTCTGGGGAGGGGATGTGGGAGTGCAGAGGGGAGGGAAGTGCTTGGAGCTCAGAAAGGAAAGGGGGTCAATTTACACCAAGAGATTCCCAAATCAGAGAACATGAGGAGTTTTTACAGCTGAGGAGGCACTGCCAGAGCTGCTGCTTCTGAGGTTGTGGGATCTCTGCTGACACATCTCCCATGGCAGCTGAAACCCCCAAATTAAGTAAAACAAACCCCCAAATTAAGTAAAACAAAAGCCAGTGCCTGAAGACCCTGTTACATCAATTTAGCCAAGGGAGATGTGATTCTGGAGAGCAATCAAGTCCTCACCCGGTGAGGAGGGAAATGGCAAATTCTCTGTCACTTGGAGTCCTAAATCAAGGCTTGATTTCTTCCTAAAACACATTTGAGGGCTCCCCGAGATGTTCAGTCTGAGCAGACAAATGCTGGGCAGGGAGGGCTCTCCAGCCCCTGTTTCCAGGGATGCAGAAGCTGATTATCCAAATGATTCCTGAATAAAGGGCAGAATAACAAGAACAGATAAGAGGCTTCTCCCTGGAATTTGAACTTCACGTCTGGAGGCAAAGGACATTATTCAAAATCCATGAACTCACCATTAGCTTGGAGGGCAGGAAAAACAAGATGCCAATGCCAATCCTTCAGCCTCTGACTCCTCTTCAATTTGAAAAGCACGAGGGCCTTTTCCAAATGCCTTTGAAGCTCTCAGGAGCACACACTTCAATAAAAGGCTTTGGGATGTTGCAAAGAAGGAACCTCAGGCTCCACAATGAGGGTGGAGGCAACAAACCCATAAACCCCCTCAGCAATTACTACACCAGGAAGAAATTATTTTAATGGGGAGTTTTTATAAAGAAAAGCCTCCTGTGTACTTATTATTTTGCTTGGTTTCCAAGTGCCACTTACTGCCCAGCAATGTCCTGGCTGTCAACACAGATCCCCAGAAACCCTCATTAGCTCTGCTGAGGGAGGGTTTGGAGAAGGTCAAATAATGGGCCATGACAATGCAATTATGTTTCCTGCTAGAAAGGTCACTTTTACTCATCATGCTAATTATCTTGACAGGGCTGCCTTCACTTCCACGGGCTTCAGAGCAGAACTTCTGCAGTGCCTTGGCCTGGGAGATTCCAGCACTGCTTTTCCCTCCTTCTCCTCCTGCCACATCCTGCTGAGGGCAGAGGAACACCAGGAACAGCCTCCTGAGGGAAGGACCAACCCACCCCAGGGAGCATTGCCATGGAATGTCCAGGGTCACTGGAGAAGAGAAGGCTCTGGGAGAGCTGAGAGCCCCTTCCAGTGCCTGAAGGAACTCCAAGGGCTGGGGAGGGACTTGGGATGGAGGGACAGGACACAGGGAATGGACAGAGGGAAAAAGGGCTGCAAAGAACTGCTGATTTACAGAGTATAAACATGAGCACCCAAACACTCTCCCTGCTCCCAGAGCACCCTCCACCCTCCCAGGAGATCCAGGAGATCCAGGAGATCCAGGAGCAAAGCCCTGGCAGAGCCCTCAGGGCAGGGCTCACACTCAGGGGAAGGTTGGTTGGAGCCTCCCTGGCCCCACAGCGTGAGACAAAGAGATAAAATGGGTGTTTCTGTGGCTCCCACCAACCACGTGAACCCAAGGGCTGATCTGCTCCACTCCACACCCCACAGAGCAGCCTCTGCTGAAAGGACAACCCACCCAACCCCAGGGCCTGGGCACTCACCTGCCAGAGCATTTCATCCCTTCTGTTTTCCAGGAGGATTCAGGAGCTCCACACACCTTCCCGTGGGGAGGAGAGAACCTGCAATGATGAAATGCATTTCTAAGGCTCAGCTAAACCAGGGTAAGTGTTGAACTGGTTCAAACTGTGATGGATTTATCCATGAGTTCTGCTGAGCTGCTGCTTCCCCTGAGTCTGCAGGAGAGAGGATTGGCCCAGGAAGAGCCTGGAAATGCTCCAAACCAGCACAGGGCACACACAAAGTTCACTGATTTGTTGCTGAGCCTCTGCTTTTATGTTTCAAGTTGATTAGTAGCAAAAATTAACATTTCATTACAGCCTGTGACAGCAGACAGGACCCTTTCATTAAACACAGAGTACCTAATTAGCGCTAATAATTATACCTGGGGGTTCTTTGTGCACAGTTCACTGCACTGGAGGTGGAACAGGGAAGCACCATTTGCCCCATTGTTGGGAGCTCAAAGACACCAATGCACTAAAAATCACATTTGCTTTTTCCAACCAGGACTAAACTCCATTTTTTTAACCTTTAAACATTCACAGCAATGAAAAAAATAATCCCTGTCCCAAATCCCCGACAGTTCAGGTCTGAGCCTCGTGGATTTGATGCCCTTAAACAGCTCCTTTAGGTCAGAAGGTTTTTCTTGAACCACTCTCTGATAATGATAAGATTTATTCGTGTGCACTGGAAGCAGCAGAAGGCTCTGCATTCCCAGGGGTTTGAATGAACCCAGAGGAAAAATGTCCTGCCTTTTCCTCACCAGGGGCTGCTTTATTGCTCAGGATTGCTCAGACTCCTCCTGAGCAGCACCCACAGGACCCCTGGCCGTGCCCAAGGCCAGGCTGGAGCCCCCTGCTTGAGAGGAAGGTCCCTGCCCATGGCAGGAGAGGCACTGCAGGATTTTAAGGCCCTTCCCAACCAACCCATTCTGGGATCACTTAAAGCAGGAGTTTAAACAGGAAAATCCAATAATGTTTCTGCTGAAATCCAAGCTCTCCTCACCAGAAGGTTGGACTTGATGTTCTTGGAGTTCTTTTCCGTCATTCATGACCCTCAGGATGTCTTTGCACCCCAAGAGAGAACAGTTGATGGGGAAGGGGCTGGGGCTGCTCTTTGGAGGCCTCACTGAGTACATTGATTTGCTCAGTGTCTTCCCCTTGGCACAACTCGGGGCAGAGACAAACCAGGAGCTGCTGAGCTCCCTGAGGCTTCCCAGGGGATGGCAAAGACAGGGAGAGCAGCCTTGGAAAATGGAAATCTCTGTCCAAGTGCTGTTGCTACATTGGTGCTAACACAGGTTTGTCCCAAGGCACAGCTCAGTGTGAGCAAGATCCTGCCCCAGCTGAGGGACAACTTCTCAGCAGCTTTTCAGAACAAACCTGCAGTGGAGAGGAGAAAAACCAACAGAAAAAGCAGCTGCAAGAGCAGCAGAGATTGCTGAAGGGAACATTGTATTACCCAAATCTGCTCACTTTCCCCTCAGTAACAGAATCCCTAAAGGCCTAAAAGATTTAATTCTGTTCCCATGTTTGGGCTCCCCTTCTTCTGACTCAGGAAAATGTGAAGCCCAGGAGATGCTGCACATCCTGCTCAGGTTGGTGGAACTGGGGCAGGGACACAGTCCCAGTCCTCAGGAGCTCACTGGATTATCCTGAGCTGTATTTTATAATCCCAGGGCTCAGAGATGTTATTAAATCACACAATGTGCTCTGGTTGCTTTTATTAAATCTGTCACACAGAAATTCCCCTCACAGGCCAAGTGGGGCCTTAAACAACCAGGAAACCATGGAATGGGTTGGGAAGGGACCTGAAAACTCATCCCATCCCACCCCCTGCCTGGGCAGGGACACCTTCCCCCAGCCCAGGCTGCTCCAAGCCCCTCCAGCCTGGCCTTGGGCACCTCCAGGGCTGGGGCAGCCACACCCTGAGGACTCTCTTGCTGGGCCACATCAGTCCAACCTTCCCTGGTTCTCTCCCTCTTTCCTCCCTCCCTCCTCCCTCCCTCCCACCACAGGGGGCTCCTCTCTGCACTCAGCAGGTTGTCCTCACTTCACCACCAGCCCTCCCACACTTTGCCATGTCCTGCACTGTCCATGAGAGGTTCTGGACCTTATTTACAGCCATTACTCCAAAGCTTCCCCCAAGACACAATTAAAGCTCCTCACCAGGGTTTTTATTGCTCTCAGCACTCCATTGGGGAGATTTTCAGAAACTATTTATTTTTCACAGCATCTCTAAGAGATAAAAGACAAAATGTCCACATGACAAACAGCAAACTGAGGGCAGGAGAGTCTTAGTGGTCAAGGGAGAGCACTAAGCTGAGGTGTTTCATTTCCAGTCCCCACAATGGGATCAGACAGGAGCAAAGGCTGTGCCAGGTTTGCCAACCCCTCCCAGCACAGCTCACACTGCTCAGCACTGAGGGTTGGAATCCTTGGGAGTGTCTGAAGGAAACTGAATCCACCAGGAGGGGAATCTCCTGGAACATCACTCAGCCCCACCAGAACATTCCCTGCCAGGCATAGCAACTCCCCAAAGCAATTTGTTTCAATCAGTGAGGGCACTGCTGTAAGAGGAAATTTATCCCTATAAAGAGATCCAAGACGACTCCTACAAGCAATTTAGAGCCCATTTGGAGGCTCTAAAGGCTGCCTGGAAGCACGTGATGACACCTGAGACAGTGGATTCCACCTTGTGTGCTCTATTATGCTGTTTCCTATTGAATGCCATCGTGTTTCCTGTTGTCTGTCCCCACAAAATGAGAATTCTCTGAAAGAGCTGCTGATTTTAGGGCCCCACCTGCCCAGAAGGAAAGGGCTGAGATGAAGAGGTTCAGTCTCTGCTCCTCCAGGTCTCAGAGCAGGTTCCAGCTGGAGAACAGAGCTCTGAAATGTTCAGCTCTGCCCCTTCACCCCTTCCACAAGTGCTGCCCAAGCCCAGCCCAGCAGCCCCAGGGGAGGAGGGAAAGCCCTTTTTGTGCCCTGAGAACCAGCCAGAAGGCCCAGGGCACGTTGCCAGGGCAGAAGAGCCACTTCCAGGGCTGTCCAGAACCCCCTGCCCACCCCCAGGACCTGCCCCCCCCTCCCTGCCCTCTGCCCCAGCCTCCTCCAGCCTCTGCCACTCCTTTTATTGCCACCAAGTTGGTCTGAGGTGGGGCTGAAATGCCAATTCTGTTTTTCACTTCTCCTCCCCTGTCCCTCCAGTTGTCCTGCTCTGCCCCCACCACCTCCACCTGCTCCCACCACTTTCCTCTTTGAGCAGCTCTGCTGAGGAACACAACTGTTTGTTCCAGGTTTGAGAGCCAAAAGCTCTTAATCATTTGTGGGGGAGGAGGGAGGGAGGGGCAGGCTCGGCAGTTTGGGGGGCAACTTGTTCAGTTTTCAGGCTCAGCAGCAGCATCTCCCCCACCTGCTCCTCCTGCACAGGCTCTGGCACCAGGGACCACTGTCCTCTTCACCCTCAGGGAACTTCCCAGCCCTTTCCCAGCCCTTTCCCAGCCCCACAATGTCCCTTCTGGGGATTTCCTCAGCATTTGAAGCCTTCCAAGGCCACCAGTGGTTGGGTTCAAGAGGTAAGTCAGTCCAAGCCACAGCCTGGCAATGAGCCCAGGGCAGCTCCTGTGGTGGCAGAGGTGGCTTTGCTGTCCAGTGCCACGAGGCAGAAGGGACAACACTCAGGGACACAACAATACAAAGGGGTTTTAAAGAGAACTCGTTAAAACTTGATTTCCAAACGAGCAGAGATGGGAGCAAATGCCAAAGCCCAGAGCCCAGAGCTGAGTGCTCTGGGGGACCCTCAGGGCGAGGTGTCCTTCAGGGAGAGCCCAAAGTCTTTGATTGCTGCCCATATTTGATCAAATGAAGTTATTGATCCTCAGCAGGAAAGTTCAGTCCTGGCTATTGGGGCTGCAGGAGAGAGACAGTAAACCCCTTGGTCCTTTGGATCTCTGCTGAGGCATTTATTTCATCTTGGCATTTGTTAAATGGATGACTGGATGGCTTCAGATGAGAAAAGAGGTTTAAAAGCTTGCTGGGAAAGCAAAGCTCCCACAAAAATCCAACCTTTGCATTTGTTCACTTCTCCATTCTCTGCTGTTCATTGACTGCACTGCCCAGTGCCCAGCCAGGTGTTCTTATTATCAGGCCCATCTTAAGCAGGACGGGGAGACCTAAATGGGTTTCTAAATAGATATTTTTGGCTTCATTCCTAAAAGTGGTTTCCATAAGGGTTACTCTGCCTGGGCACCTTTGCAGTCCATCACCCCTTGGGTGGGACACTGGGCAGGAATCCCTCCCTGGCAGGGGCAGAGCTCCCCAGCCAGGGCTGGGTGGCACCTCAGCAGGGTGGGCACACTGAGAGCAGCAGTTCAGCCACTGGGCAGCACCAGGGCTGGCACTGGGGGAACAGGGCACATTCCCTTCCAAACCCACCTGAGTGGCAAAGAACATTTGCCTGAAGGAGCTGATTGTTGTTAACTACAGGAGGAAATGCAGTGCCTGAGTCTTTGCACTGGAAGATAAGGACAGTGCCACCATCCCAGAGCAGGGGGTCAGTTCAGTTCCCACAGGAATTCCTGAGGCATTGACAGAGTGATAAATTAATGATTGACAATCCAGGCAGGGGAAAAATCTCTACATTGAACCATCATCAGTCTTTTTAGCAGGAAAACCAGGCTGGACACTGAGGCTGCTGCCCAGAATAGGAATGAGCACTGGGGAGCTCTGAGCAGGGACAGCTGGAACAGCATCACCTCCTGCTTCCAAATCAGCCTTTCCAGTGACTCTGGGAGATTTCTGAGGCCTTTGCTCTCCCAACATGATCTCAGGGAGGAAAAGCCCCTCCAAAGCTCAGGAGCTGCCAGAGCCTGTCCCTGTCCTGCTGCAGGGACACACCAGACCTTCCATCCACACACCCCTCCTGGTGCTCCCCATGGGCACAACGGGATCAAAGGCTACAAAAAACTGCTGCCAAACCAACCAGCAGCTGCAGAAGGAGAATAAAGGAGAGCATGTTCTTAAGGGACACCAAATTCCCCCCTCCACAAGGGTTTGGGCTCCCCAGTTGTGTCCCCAGGCTCTGCCCCAAGTGTTTCATGTCCTGGCTCCATCCTCCAAACCAAGGTGGAATATATTAAAATGTAGTCAAGAGAATCCACACTCCTCTCAAAAATAATAACATCAAAAACCCATCCAGGGAGGCCTTCAAAACTTGGGAACTAGACAGAAAATAAAGTAGTGTGAGATTATTTAGGGGAGAACAGAGAGAATTCTATAAATACCTTGGAGAAGAATTTCAAAACTGCTTCTGTACCAGCAGAGTCTAAAAAAGAACCTTGTCTTACACTCCAAATTCTTCCTGACAAGTGACTGGATCCCCAAACTTTTCTCCTGGTTTTCAGCACTGAAGCAAAAGGGAAAATAAAGTTTCTGGGAGAGGGTTTTAAATCAGGAGTGAAATGTATAAGATTTTTGGTTCAGCCCCGACCTGACCTTTCTCTGTTCCTGCTCCCATTTAGGTGGGATGTTGGGAAGGAATTGCTCCCTGTGAGGGTGGGGAGGGGCTGGGCTGGAATTCCCAGAGCAGCTGTGGCTGCCCCAGCCCTGGCAGTGCCCAAGGCCAGGCTGGACAGGGCTTGGAGCAGCCTGGGCTGGTGGGAGTTGCCCCTGCCCAAGCACTTGCCCTCAGGTTTGAGCTCCCCAGAGAACAGGCAGAATTCCTGCAGGAAGGGGGGACTGGAATGGGTCGGGGGTCAAATACCCAACTTCAGGCATTCAGGCAATGGCAAACCCAAACAACCCTGTTGGAGCAGCCCAGAGGCAAGAAGGAGGTCCTGGAGCTGGCCAAACCCAAGGAATATTCCCAAGCCTCCCATCTTTAGGACCTTTCCTTTTGCCATATTGCTCCAATCTCACAACAATGAGTTTTTTACACCATCAAACCTCTTGTAGCAATTGCTGAAGTTGTGAAATATGGAGAAAATTAACCCAAAGTTACAGGGAAAATCAAGGTTCAAATAACTGCTGAGTAACTTTTAATATTTGCTGTAATAGGATTTGGTGCAGTAATTTATAATTTTTGTAGGAGCAGCAGAGAAGATGAATGTTGGTGGTTATTACATGCAATAATGACAGGCCCTTTCAGGCTGCCTGTTTGTACTGAAGAGAATGATGGGACAAATTCAATCTGCCCATTCCCTTAGCTGGGCAGCTGCTGGAGATAAACACAGACCTCATCCTGTAGGGCTTGGTCCTTCTCACTGGCTGTGAAGTGCCACAACCCTCATCAAACCCCAGTGCTCACTCAGGGCTGAAACAACTGAGGTTATTGAGGCACTTGCACAACTCCAGCATTACTTTGGTACCTTCCCCTGGGTATTTCAGCCTGAAAATGCCCTTTCTGACACCCAGGGAAGCTGCTCACTCCTAAAGGCAAGCAGGAGGCCCCAGCCCTGGTGGCCAAGTCTTCTTGGAGCCCCAATGGCTGCCACAGCACCAGGAGAAGCCCTGAGAGGGGAAACACAACCACTGATGTGTCCCTGATGGGCCCCCATTCCACATCTGGATTCGTGGCCATGCCACAGCCTTCCCATCCCTGCAGAAGGCAACACCCCA
>JAWWLY010000060.1:1040723-1052352 GCA_035041215.1 Gymnopithys bicolor
GGCTGGGCTGCCCCTCAGCTGCAGGACCCTCCTGATGCCCCCAAACACCCCAGGCTGGGCTGCCCCTCAGCTGCAGGACCCTCCTGATGCCCCCAAACACCCCAGGCTGGGCTGCCCCTCAGCTGCAGGGCCCTCCTGATGCCCCCAAACACCCCAGGCTTTGCTCCAGAGCAGGGGCTGCATTCCCAGCAGTGTGTGCTCCATTCCAGCCCATTCCCTGGGGGTTCCTGTTGGTTGTTGGCTCTCAGGGCCACAGCCCAGCAGAGAAGGAGCTGCCCCAGCCTCTCCCTTCTGAAGACTCTTCTCTGTACATTTATCCTTCAACTTAGTTTAAATAACAGACATTCAAAACCACGTTCTAAATTCGTCCTTCAAGTGAAGAAATCTGTAATTTGCTGCTTGTTCACAGAAAGATAAAGAACATTAAGGCAGCTGGCAAATAGGAAAACTCCAGAACAAACCCAGTCTCAATATCAAACCCACATTTCAGTATAATGGACCATATAATTAATCCATGAACGAGATGACAAAGTCCCCAATCAGAGAGAGGCTCAGCTGTTCCTTTGTCGATTTGGTTTCTAACTCAACTGTTTCATTTAATACCCTGAGTTAATGAGGGGTCTCCTCTCCTAACAAGCTGAACATTAGTGGATTCCTCCACTGAATGGAAGGACCTCAGAAGGTTTAGTGGCAAACACAAGCAGTGATTATTAACCTCGAAAGGTGACGAAGATGTTGGGGCTTTATGTGAGTTCAAACCAGAAATCGTCACCTGGGAAGTTGATTTCACTGAGAGATTCATTTACTAAAAAGAAAAAATTAATTGGAAACTGATTTCAGAGCAGAGAGAGGAAAGTCATACAACTGTGGGACTGTGGGGAGACCTTTCCCTCCCTGGCAAGCCCAAGGATCCCATCCCAGGAGTGCCCAAGGCCAGGCTGGACAGGGCTTGGGGCAGCCTGGGACACTGGGAGGTGTCCCTGCCCTGGGCAGGGGGTGGCACTGGGGGGGCTTTACATTCCCTTCCAACCCAAACCATTCCATGAGCCCATTCTATGGGGTTTAACATCTGGAAACATCTGGGGTCACTTCAGCAAAGGTTTTGCCCCATTTCTTTGTCTTAGCCCACGAGGAGTCTCTGGCAGAAGTGACTCCCACCCAGATTAATGACCAGCCACTATTAAGATGTTGTTGAGCATTCCCAATTAAAAGCCCTTTTTATAATATCAATTTGCATAATTACACTGGCTGTTACAGGGCCTGATTCTCCTCTCCCCTGGAGTCTCTTTGCACCATCTGAGGGTGTTCAGCTTCACCCCACTGAGACACCTGAACAGCTTTGGATTTCACCTCTGGCCTTTGCTTCCCTCCTTTCCTCCTGTGCTGCCAGTTCTGAGCTGGGGCAGCTGCTGTTGGAGAGGCAGCAAAATGGGCAATTCCCACCAATATCTGTAAGAAAAATAAAGCAGCCAAATGTGCAGCAGGAATGTAAACCTAAATAAGGACATGGACAGCTGTCCTCGTGCTGTGTGGTTATTTGGGATGTTCTAAAACATCATTAGTTTAATTGCATATATGTGTCAATGGAGTGTTTCAATGGTTTCCCTGAATGTACAACTCGTTGGAGAAAATGAACACAATCCATTTACTTCAAAAGGCTTTGCAATGAGTAAATCAACATCATTTACAAATTATGTTATAGCACTTCTACCAATTTCTGTCACTGCCTCCCCAAGTGCTGCAGGAGCAGTTTGGTTGCAAATGTTTGGGGGAAGAGCTGCCTGAGGACTGTGGGAGCTCAGGGAAGGCTGGAAAAAGCCCCTGAGCAGCTGAATCCTGTGGCCTTCCCTTGCTCCAAATCCATTATCTGGGAGAGTCTGGGGGGCTGGCACTTGAAATAATGCTCTGCTTTTAGCAGGGGAGAAGAGCACAGGAAAACACCCAATTAGCACAACCCTCCAATACAGTCCATTTGTTACAGGTGCCAGTTTTTAGTGTATTGTGAATAACCAGGTGAGAGCCAGGGCTATTCCCAACACCCCAAGGTGTGGCAGGGAGGAGGCTGAGCTCCACCTGAAGCTGCTTGACCCCCAAACACCTGGCACAGCAATTCCTGCAGAGCCCTTTCTGCTCTGCTGGGGATGAAGCTCCAGTTTGTCTGGGACTCCACACACTGCCAAGGCCACATCTCCTCCAGCCCCTACTCCTCCCAGCACATCAAAGAGTAAACTCCCCTAAATCACAAAATGTGAAGCTTCCAAACTTCATCCCTGCACATTTCAACTGTGTCTCAATGCTTGGAAAACAAGAACAGACAACAGGGGGTGTGTGATGGGCTGGGACTCATCACTGCTTTATTTTCTGCCCATTTGTGGGATGAAACAAAACTTCCAGGAGGAAAAAAAAAGCCTCAAACCCCACACATTTTGCAGCTCTGACAAAGTGAGTGGAATATTTCCATCCAACTCGTGTTGGAGCCACAAGACATTGTTGGTGTTTTTGTGTCTGATTTGTCTCTCCAGAAGGGACCAAGAGGAGCTCAGTTTTACCTTCACTGACAGCACTTGAACCATCAGGTGCTGCTTTGGGACAGACACTCCCAGTCTGAGGCCCCAAGGGCAGAGCAGGTGGGGCTGGAGGTGTCTCTGTCACATGGACACAGAACAGACCCATGGAACTGTTGGGTTAAAGGAGACCTGCAAGAACATCCAGTCCACCCATTTCCCAAGGCCACCACTGGCCCATGTCCCCAAGAGCCACATCCACATGGCTGTTAAACCTCCCCAGGAATGGGGACTCCACCACTGTCCTGGACAGCTCTGCTGGAGTGAGTCCAGATGGTAACTTTGTTCCCAGATGATGAACTTCATAGAATCCTGGAATCCTGAATTCCCTTAAGGAAGGGGCCTTAAATCCACCCAGTGCCACCCCCTGCCTGGGCAGAGACACCTCCCACCAGCCCAGGGTGGTCCAAGCCCTGTCCAGCCTGGCCTGGGACACTCCCAGGGATGGGATCCTGGCTTTGAACACTCCAGGGATGGGATCCTGGATTTGAACACTCCAGGGATGGGATCCTGGATTTGAACCCTTCCAGGGATGGGATCCTTGTCTCCAGGATGGGATTTGTCTCCCCACAGTCCCACAGACAGGGACAGTTGTGGGAGCTCTTGATGTATTTTCAAGAGCCACCACTGCAAAGCAAACAACTCATGTGGTTTTCCAAGGAAAAAGCTGGGAGGGGGTGTGGGAAGGCAAAAAATGAACCTTTTCTTTTTAATAGCAGTAAAATGTCACCATATTAATTCTTGCAGGATTGAGAACACCCCACAGGCTTAACCTTTAGGATTACTCAATTCCTGAAAGCAACAACAACCCTCTGCATTTCCCAGATAACCAGTGGAATGGAATCCCAGTTCAGACATTCAACATCAAGGGCTTTGGCTTGAAAACTGCCCCAAACTTGTTTCCCCCAAATCCCCAGAGCAAGATTCTCCTGGCACAGGATGCAGCATTTCCCCCCAAAGGGGTTCCTTGGTTGAAGGGCCCATGGCCCAGCTCCCACTGAGCTGCAGGAAGGTCACCCAGGAATGAGCAGGACCTGCCTCAGGCTGGGGGTGAACCTGAAAACACAACTCATTTCAGTTTGTATTTTAAAAACTCCTTCTCTTGTGAAATCCATTGACTCCTGCCAAAGCTCTGCAGTGCTGAGACCCTCTTTGATTCCTAATTCCAGGGCCTTTGCTGTGAGCTGCTCCCACAACTGATCACAAGAGAGGAGCATTTGATCCATTCTAACCCCCCCAGGACAGGTTTTGCTTTGGCACTTTGATTTCCAAGGGGCTGATGCAGGAGCTGCTCCTGGAGGAGCTGCAGGGCCTTCCTGGGCATTTCTTGCTGCTCCACAACAAGGTCCAAACCTCGGGCTGTTTTTATGACCCAAAGGGCCTGATGAGGAGTTATCAAGAGGAACCTGAAGGTGGGTTATTCTGGTGTTCACATTGGAAAGACAGATCAGGGCTTGGCAATGACTGGGGCTTTTTGCCATTCCCTTTGGGGAAATGTGTTTCTTTTATCACAGGGAGTGTATCTATGGCCATTCATAACTGTTTGGAGAATCAGCATAATATTCCCTTTCCTCCATTATCTTTTCTTAATAACTTTTTCTGCTTAGTGCTTTTTTTCCCCTTTTCCTAAGCAGCAGCTTAATATTCTCTTTGGACAGTAAGAAATATTATCCCTGCATAGCAATGGGGATTTACTCCCTGTGTCCCTTTCTCCTTGACTCAGTTATTGTTCCTCCTGGATTTTACTCCTTTCCCTGGAGGCTCCTGTGGCTTTGGGGACTCTCCCACCCCCTGGTGCTGCAGAGGCCACTGAGGGCAGAGCTCAGCCCTGCTCCTTCCAGCAAGTCAGGCCCTCCCTGGAGACAAAAAGGGTTCAGTGAAGAGTCCAACCTGCCCTTCTGCAAGGGCTGGAAAGGCAGAACGAGGGGCAAGGGCTTTAGACTGGCAGAGAGCAGGTTTAGATGAGATACTGGGGAGAAACTTCCCTGGGGGGGAAGGCACTTCCAAGGATCCAGGGGCAGCCACAGCTTCTCTGGGAATTCCATCCCAGCCCCTCCCCACCCTCACAGGGAACAATTTATTCCAATATCCATCTCAATCTACTCTCTCAGTTTGAAAACATGCCAGAGATGGGGGAGGTTTCAGGGTCTTACTCTGAAAAAAGCCCTTAAAAGAAGGAGTGGGAAGGTTTCCTGTCCCCCTGCTCTGGTGGATGTGGAAACAGCAGGTGGCAAATCACATCTCTATTGTCAAAGGAAAAAAAGCAGAAAAGAAAAAGCTCCTTTTTCGCTGCTGTGAGACAAGATTGGAGCTGAAGAGTCTCCAGTGTGACTGTCAGTGATGTCAGAGGAGATGAGAAAATCGCTGGTAGCCAAAACACAACAGCTCAGGGAGCAGGAGCTGTCCAGGAGCTGAGGACAAGCTGAGCAGAGGCAACGGCACAGCAGAGCCTGAACCACCTCCCTTGGCCCCAGCTCGGGGTAATCCCCTCGGGGAGAAACAAATCCTGCTGTTCTCACCCCCAGAGAGGGGCAGTGGGAGGGAGGAGGGTTTAATGCCCCAGTCAGGCAGCAGAGAACAGGCTGTGGCCACTTCAGCAGTTGTGAGGAGTCATCTGAGAGAGGATCACCCCCCAAAAAATAAGTTAAACAAAACAAAGGTATTTTTGCCCCCCAACTAGTAAATAACTGCAGTTCTTGGAAGGCCTGATGTGTTTGTCAGCTGAGGTCACATTATCAGCACTTCTCTCAAACACTGAGTGGATTGTCCTGAACATTCCT
Source organism: Gymnopithys bicolor (assembly GCA_035041215.1). Lineage (NCBI taxonomy): Eukaryota > Metazoa > Chordata > Aves > Passeriformes > Thamnophilidae > Gymnopithys > Gymnopithys bicolor. The sequence continues at coordinate 1,046,068 of JAWWLY010000060.1, forward strand.
GTCCATGAGCAGCAGGATTGTGATGCTGCTTTACCCCTCAAGCTTCCCCAGTATTATCTCTTGCCATTTTAATTGCACTCATTACTTATTAAAACCCCCAATTCCAAAGTGTGGTGATGGCAAAAGCCCCACAGTTTGAGCCTCCCAGCTACAGAGAATGAAAAGTGTAAAAATATCTCCTAAAGGGCTCCACACATTTATTTTTCATGATATCTGGGGGACAAGGGAAGGGAAGGTGATTTATGATTTTTCAATGCTTAAGTTGTCACAGCTGCTTCTCCTGCCTCTGTTGTGTGGTGGGAAAATAGAGTGATCCATCCTTAACGCTGAGCTGAGCAGGAACGGCGAGTTCTGCTGCAAACAGGAGCTGGCAGGCTCAGCAAGGACCAGGGAGCTGCTCCCAGGCACTCAGGGGACTCTGGCCTGACTGTTGGGGTGGGTTTGTTGGGTGGAGGAACAGGAGGAGGAGGAGGAGGACAAAGCCTTGCACAGCCCCTCTGCCCCTCTGCAGCAGATCCCAAAAAGCTCAGGAGCAGCCTGGCCATGGCTCTCTCCAGCTGCTCTTCCAAGGGCAGAGCCCTCAGGAACCTGCTGGGAACTCCACGAGGGTAAAACCTCAGCAGCAACCAGAGAAGGGGTTCCAGAGACATCCCTGCAGAGCTGGGCTGGGAGGGCAGGGCAGGGCACACCCCCCAGTGCCACCCAACAGCTCCCACTGTCCCTGCCATGGGATCCGGGTCCATCCCCAGCTCCTGCTCAGCAAAGCACTTCAGCAGCTCTTTCTGAGCCACTGGGACTTGCAAGGGAGTGATTCTGTTTTGCTAAAGGGGTTTCTGCCCTCAGGAACACAAACCCTGTGGGACAGGACCACGGCCAGGATTCAGTGCCCCTTTTGGGGTACAATGGACAGTCTGGGCAGCTGCTTCAAAGTGAAGGTGGAAAACCAGCCAGAGAGACACTTCAGCTACACAAGAACATTGGGATACAAAGGTGTATCTAAACCCTTTTCAAAAGTCAGAAATAGGATTCAGAGACAGGTCCCTCAGTGTTCAGGTCCCTCTGCCAAGGCACTGAGGCTGCTCCTGCCTGCAGGGCCCAAAGAAAGGCTGAAGAACAGTCCCCACCTCCACAGCCCCCAGGGAGCTCCACATCTCCTGCAGCTCTGGCAAACTCCACACACATCTTCTGGGGCTGTGAGCAGAGCAAATTCGATTTGGGACTCTTGGAGAGAGCAGGCAAAATTCCTGGGACTCCCCAGGTCATTTATTTTTCATAGCATCATTTTTCTGACCATAACTACATTTTAAATGGCAGCAGCAGAGACCCAGTGAGGCTTCCAAATGAAAATGGAAGAGCCCCACAGTTTCTTTCTCCTTCACTGAATAAACATTTAAAAGTAAAAGAACTGAGCTAGAAATCACTGGCAACAAAGAATTCTCATCACAGCTTATCTGTGGTGGCCTCCAAGCAGTGTGGTCCCACCTGCACCCCCCTGCCTGCAGGAAGGGCAGTGGGCTTGGATTGTCTGGGGAGTGGGAGGGGAGGAGGGACCTGCCCCTCCACCAAACCCAACTGGTCTGTCGAGATCAGGAGCCTCAGCCTGGGCCATGAGCACCCACTGGCTCCCAGTGTGAGCAGTGCTGGGGTGGAGCTGCTGAGCAGCTCTGCAGCAAGAGCCTGACAATGGCAGGAGTTGATCTAAACTTTAATTAAGGACACACCTCTGCCCTCCTCTGTGTCAGGCATCCCTGGCCCAGGTCCTGTGCAGACTCTAAAATTCATTATTAAGTGCCCCAACCCCAATTTCTGCAGTAAGGAACCACCCCAAAGGAGTCTCACAGAGACAAAAGAGGGGCTGTTCCAAGGTTGAGTGGCTCCTGGTATGGGCTGTGGCAGGACTCATATATTTTGCTTAATTAAGATAAGGCTGTTGCCTCTTTGCAGATTTCCCTAATCCAGAATTTATTGATGCTGCATTAAGCAGAGTTTTAAAGTGATCAAATGCAGCTGCTGCAGCCAAAGGCACCCTGAGCTGAGCTCTAATGGAGACAGATGTGCAGGGCTGGGCCAGGCTGGCACTGCCAGCACAGCTGAGGCTGGGAGGGGCTCGAGTGCTGCTGGGAAAGGAGCTCCAGCCACTTGAACTCCTGCACTCAGGCCGGGTGTGCCCAGCCCAGGGGGCCAGTTCAGGGCTCCAGCATTAGAATCACATCCACCCAGACACCTCCAGCCTTGAGAAGCTCAGGATGGCACCCAGATGCCAAGGCAGGGCCCATTCCAGGCTCCAGCTGCCCAGGGCTGAGCAGGGGCAGCTGCAAACACTCCTCTTACTGGAACCACTCAAAGAGAATTGGAAGAGAAGCTCCCAAATCCCCTCTCAGTGCCTGAGGGTTGCCCTGCTCTGAGCTGGCACCTGTGCCCCATGCCCAGCTCAACCTGCCACGCTGGGGCACGAGGCACAGCTGAGCACAACATGTTTAATCCAGTTCCATTTGCTGTGGCTGCTGATTATCTGGGAGATTTATGCAAACAACTGTGATAAATGACTTGACAAACAAGATTAAGGTCCCTGAAGCTGCCCATTGTTCCCTCTGCTCCCGGGCACTGAGAGTGCTGTGTCACATTAACCCAAACTCCTTTTCATTCCCTTCGACTTCCAATGTCAAGTTTTCTTGTTCCAATTATTTCCAAATTAGAATATTATTTTATATATGCACATCACACACAATCCCCAAAGCCATTCCCAAGGGAAAGACGTTTCTTCCCAGCTGCCCAAGTGCCCTGAGCCCCAGGCCGTGCCCCCTGTGCCTCCAGCACCCCAGACAAGCAGCAGGACTGCCCTGGCAAAGGCAAGGCTGAAAATAGCCACAAACAGCTTCTCTCCTCTGCAAGGGGGAAAAGTAAATAATCAAGGCTGTTCCTGCTGTCTGCTTGTTTGGAACTGAGAGTTCAGAGCAATATTTCAGCAGTTTCCTGGTGGCTGAGGGGTTGGCCCAGCACAGATCCCTGTTCTGCTCCTCGCTCTGGGCTGGGCCTTTAAACCAGGGACTGGAATTAAAACACAAAATCAAACCACAAAACAGTGTCAGAGGTTTGGGCCCAGGTCAGAGAAGTGCCCTGCAGTGCCAACCCTCCCAGCAGTGTCTGAGCTGAGCAGGGCTGGGGGTGCTGCCCAGTGCCAGCAAAGCTGCAGCTTTGGCCACGCTCTGTGCCAGCACCACCCCTGGGATGTGCCCAAACCCCCCGAGGTGCTGCTGCTCCCTCATGGCAGAGCTGCCCACGTGGGGAAGGGGCTGAAGTCGTGGCAGGGAGACAAAATAGTAATAGATTTGTAGGTAGAGTCTTAAAAAAAAAGTGAAATGACAGAGTTGAGAGGGGATAAAGAAAAACATAAAGATTCATTAGTCTGGCAAATCAATTAATAGCTCAGCAGCACAACCCAGCCCTGCTGGAGGCCTCAGCCTGTGCTCAGGCCCAGGGGAAGGGGCTGCTGTGGCCAAAATTCTCCTTTCATTTCAGAGAATGAGGCTTGGCAGAAATTTGAGAGCAAACAATATTTTTTTTTTAATGGCAGAATAGACTTACCCAAATCCCAAAAGACAAATGTTTTCCTTTTCAATAATGCAAATGATGTTTTTAACCTCATTTTGGTACCAAATTCCCACTGCACAGTTTAACACTATCACTCTCTGTACAGAAATGCATCTGAGCTGTCTCAGCAGGGGATGAGCCCCAATGTGATCTCCTCTACCAGGAGATCCCATCACAGGCATCACCCCAAGGGCTTTCCACACGACTTCCACGAGTTCCTGCAGAGTCCAAGTTCAAAAGGGGAAGAAGAAAAACCTTATGGCAATGTTTGACTGCAGCTGGGGCCTGTTTGGAAGGCTCTGGATGTGTGGGATGTCAAGAGCCAATTAAAAAATTATCTTTCTGCCCCATCCCAACCCCAACTTCCAGGTCTCCTTGGGGAATTCAAGCCTCACCCAAATGTTTTCCATAGGAAAATCCTGGAACATCAAGCCTGGTTTGCATCATCCTTTGGAGGTTCTTCTGGGCTTGGCTCTGGGTGTGAACCCCCTGACCAGCAGCTCTCCCCTCTGCAGCCTCCACCTCTCAGATACTGCAGGTGTGTCCTTGTCACTCTGCACAATCTCATCCATTCCTTTCTCACTGGAGAGGAGAAATGTCCCCCCGGTGCCCACACTGGGCCCATCCTGCTGCAGCCCCTGCAGTGACTCATTGCTCTGCTCTGCTCAGACCCTGCTCAGCATCAGCCTCTCCTCCACCCAGGAGCCTCCCAGGTAAACAAACTCCAGGAAGGAACTGGGCAGGAGACCCTTCCAGAGTGCCAGAAACATTTGATTGAGTATCAGCTCACTGTGACACCCTTTCTGTCTCTTAGTCCATAATGTGGACTGACTGAAGTCAGAGATGCTGAGCCAGAGGAGTTCCAGCAGTGGATGTTTTCCAAGGCAATATCCTGGACTGGCACTTTTTGGGCCTATCAATCCATACCTTTGCTAATTTTCAGGCTCTCCTCGATTGCAATGGATCTTCATCAGCTGTTCCCAAATGCCTTTAATCCCATTAGCAGTGGGGAGATGTTTGCAGAGTGACCCCCCTGCACAGCCCCCTCCTCCTCCTCCTCCTCATTCTGGGAGCAGCAGCTCAGAGCACCAAGATGTGCAGCATAAAATCTCCCTGAATAGGAAATTTTCTGAGTAATTCTGTCACAATTCTCCCAGGATCTCCCAGTCAAGGCTGAACAATCCAGCAAAAGCCCTGCAGAGCAGGAGAGAAATTAATCTTGCATTTTTAAGTGTTCTGAACCTCCTCGTAGGATTTAATGAAGGAGTTTTTAAAGGTATAGGGAAAAAAGTCTCCCCAAGTCTATAAATTGGATTGAATGCAAATGAAGTTGATGAATATGAGAGATCTGGTCCTACCCAGAGGCAATCCTGAGGCAACCCTGGCTGTTTCCTGGCTGCTCTTTGTGGTTTTTATTGCCTGCATTGTTGCATCCACCCCACAGAAGGCAACAGCAAAGGTGTCATTAACTGCACACCAAATAACTTCCAAAGGCTCCTTCAATTTTAATGCTCCAAGAGTGCAAGTTCTCCACTGGCTCCTGCCTAAGGTGGACATTTGGAGCATCATTACAAAATAACTGGGTTTCTGCACAAAGCAGGAGCAGTTCCTGCTGAAATAGCCCCTCATTTGCCCTCAGTGAAGAGGGAAAGCAGGTACAGGGTGTGAAAGCCAACCCTGACAGTCCCTGCCCTTGCCCACCAGGAAAACAAGTCCCTCCTCTGCTAAATCCCCTTGGAAACTGCTAAAAAAGCTCTTTCACTCACCCTTTGCCCCCACTACTACAGAAAATGTATCACAAAATGCAATTAAAAACATGACAAAATAATCTGAAGTGCAGAAAGTCTCAGGTGTAACATTCTCCACCAGAAATAAAAGGAATTTAAAAGATGCCAAAGATTCCTGGAGCCCTCACTTGTTTTGTTCCAATCTAAGGCATTTCTTTAAGATTAGCTCAGAGTCTGAAGGAGCTTAAACCCATTTTCTGTTGAATTTCCAGAACACAACTTCAATAAGTCAATTGAACTTGTGGATCATCCCCACAGCAGAATAACAGCCCAAGTTAAGATGAGACAAAGTGCTGCATCAGTTGGGCTCAGTCCTTGTAAGATGTGTGAAGATTCAGGTTCTTGGCTACATCAAACACACCAGATTAGCACTAATGACACATTTCAGGCTTCTTTCAATCCACATTCACAGACAGAGCTCCTCATTGCTGCAGACAAAGCTGCCTCATTAGACACTTCCCCACACAAAGGCTTAGAATATTCCCATTTTTCATCTTCCTCCTACTTTTAAGCCAAAGGCAGACACCTCACTTGAAAACCCAAGGAAATATTTCATCTCTTCACCGGGACACTGGACAGGATTTTGCACACACGACTTGGAGACCATAAAGAAATTTTAGGAACCAGCAGCTGGTTAAAAATCAGCCTCTTGAAAAGATTCTTTTAGGGGCAAACCATCAAGTCCTAATTTTGATGCTGAAAATGCTTTGTAAGTCTTGGCTCCAAATCCATCCATCCCTCCATCCATCCATCCATCCATCCATCCCTCCATCCATCCCTCCATCCATCCACCCATCCATCCATCCACCCATCCATCCATCCATCCATCCATCCCTCCATCCATCCACCAATCCCTCCCTCCCTCCATCCATCCATCCATCCATCCATCCATCCATCCATCCATCCA
>JAWWLY010000060.1:1052452-1124958 GCA_035041215.1 Gymnopithys bicolor
TCCATCCATCCATCCATCCATCCATCCATCCATCCATCCATCCATCCATCCATCCATCCATCCATCCATCCATCCAGAGGGAAATGCACGTTCTCATCCCGATGCAGAATTCCCAGTTTCAATTCAAACAGTCACTTTGGAAAGTTGCACCAGATGTTTAATTCTCTGACAAAAAACCCAAATCCAATTCCACCTCTTTGCTGCAAACCAGGTTCTCTCTGCTGCCATCACCACCTGCAACCCCTCTCCCCTAAATGACTGAAATACAAGAATATCTTGGGAGCGTCTCTGACCTCTTCCCTATCCAATTCTCTGATGGATGAGTTGACACCCACCTCACCAAGGTGCTCCAAACAACTCAGGATTGCAGTGACATTGCCCAGAATTTGTCCAACACCTTTGACCCAGCCCTGACTGGACCCACAAACCTTTTCCTGTATTTTCTCTCCCCTTTCCAGCTCTGGAGGGAAGTGATGGACCAGCTTTGGAGCCTGAGCAGCTCAGCCACTCCCAGCAGCAGCTCAGGGATGTGGCAGCTCTGAGGAGGAGGAAGAGATCCTGCTGGCCCCTGCTCTGCATCCTGTTCTGTTCTCCCTCCTGCTGGCCCTGCCCTGATCCTGCTGGCCCTGCCCTGATCCTGCTGGCCCCTGATCTGCATCCTGTTCTCCCTCCTGCTGGCCCTGCCCTGATCCTGCTGGCCCTGCCTTGATCCTGCTGGCCCTGCCCTGATCCTGCTGGCCCCTCTCCTCCATCCCATTCTGTTCTCCCCCCTGCCCCTGCTCTGGGGCTGCAGCAATGCCATCATTAGGGGATTAAGAGCTGTGCCTGTCGTGTTTCACTCATTCCCACAGACATAAAAAGTCACATTTAGAAGTCATTAAGCCGAAATGAAATCTTTGCTGAGCTTAATTAACTTAAATATTCATGGAAGCAGGAGAGCAGGGGAAAGTGTTGCTCTTAATCAAACCAGACGTGGCTGTTCTCCAGTGCAATTGCTGTTCCTGAGGTGGGCAGTGCCAGTGCCCCAGCACAGGGCAGGGGTCAATGGGCAGCAGGACAGCAGCAAAAAGGGGGCACGTGGTCCTTCAGCTCCTGAGCAAAGGGGCATTTGCTGAGCCAAACATCTGCTTAGTGACAATGTCCTGCCTGGCACCGTCGCTCCTTCAGGGCCATTTGTCACCATTTGCTGAGCTGAGCACAAACCTCACCCTGTGCAGCCTCCCAGACACCTCCCCAAAAAAGGGAAGCAGCAGGTTGGTCTGAGATGCAGGAAAACTCCTGTGAAAACAGGAGAAAAGGCAGTTCCAGATTTCTGTGCTGACACCACGTTGGGTTCCTCCTCTGCTGTGCCCACAATTAACACTCAAGAAATAACCCCCTGGATGAAGAGCCTGTTCTGTAATGAAACGTTGATGGAGCAATTTGGTCCATGGGCAGAGAGTGACTGAATTTCCTGCAGGATGGGAGGAAACAACGTGCAGATAAGCACCGAGAATCACTTTGACTCCAGACACTCACAAAATGTTATTATTTCCCCTCAGAAAAGATAATATTGATTGTTGAGAAGCCTTTGGACAACGACAAGAGTGTGTTTTGCTGATAAAATACAGTGACCCATTTAGGAGATGTTGGCACAGACAACAGCACGGCCTGAAATAAAACTCCAGATTCCAAGAGTGCTTTGATGGATGCCCAGAGGAGAACCCCTTGCCTGGACCTCTCCTCCCTGCACGCTCCTCTCCCCAGGCCCTGGGCTGGAATTGTGCTCAGAGGCCTCTGGGCCACGTGGATTAAAATGTGACAAATTCGCTCCGTTTCTGTTTCATTTTCTGCTTTTAACATGGGCAAAATCCTGTTTGCATATTTACAACAAAAAGAAGAAATTCAATTAAGTTCCCAAGGGCAGGAGCAGATTATTCAGTGCCTGGAATAACAAAAGCCTCGGCTGGGATGAAAGGGAAAACATCTCCACGAGACCAAACATTTAAGGGGAGTTTTGATCTGCTGCAGTTTAATGTGTGCACAGAGGGGGGAAATTCTCACAGAATTTTGCTGCTTTTAACTAAGATGAAATGTTTTCTATCCTTCTGGGCTCTGCTACAATGAGGAACATTGGCTCACAGTCCCACAGAAGAGCACCAAAGGGTTGGGGGGATCAGCAGGATCCCCTCCCTGCCACTTGTACAGGAGAAACGGCTCTTTCTCTCATGTGCTGGGAAATAAAAGTTTCATGCAAATCACCGGGAGAGGCTCAGCTTTGGCTTTAAGGGTCTGGCTGGTCCATATTTTCCTCCTCCCTGCCCACTCCTCCCCTGGGCTCAGCCCCAGCCCAGGCTCAGGAGAAGCTCTGACTGACCAGAGCCAAAGGTGCCACCGAGGTGCCCCAAATGTCACCTCCCCACTTGAGAACAGGGACAGACAAAGTCTGTGTGTGACCTGCAAGGCACTAAATCCCCTGTTCGAATCTGCTGCTGCCTCTGCACAGTCCTTTGGGTTTGGTTTCCATTGCAGGGACAGCAGGGTCAGGGCTCAGAGGAGAAAACCTCCCCCAGCTGAGCTCAGGGATTGTGCTCAGCAATAAAAGCACCTCCACAGGCAGGAGCTGAGCCCCCACCTGAGCCAGGCCCTGCCCAGCCCACCCACAGCAGCTCCTGCACAGCCAGAGCCAGCCAAGCCCTCTGCAGCCACCCCACCCCTCCCCTGGGGCACAGGGAAGGTGGGAAGTCATGGTTCAAACACCCAGAGACACCCCAGGGAAGGAGCAGCTCCCCAGAATCCTGACAAGCCCCGAGCAGAGGCTGTAAAATCTGCAGAGAAGACTCATCTTTGCCTGAGGACTGAGGAGATGCTGATTCCCAACCCACTCACACCTCAGAGGGGTTCTGGAGAGGGAGCTCCAGCCCTCCCTCATGTGCATCTTCAACTGATGATCAGCAGGAATAGTCCCCTAATTAAATGGTCACCTAAAAGTCCATTTGACTCCACAGTGAACTTTAGTTCTAAAGATCCCAGAAACTGGAGGCTGCAGAAGCTGCTCAAGCTCCTGAAATGCCTCAATTAGACTCAATTTTCAAAAAATACTCTATTTCTGCCCTCCTTTCTAAGGTGGGGTCCTTTTGGGAACCTGAGCTCACCCAAACCCTCCTGCAAACCAAACCCTTGGACCTGCTCTGGCCTGGGGCTCAGTGAGAGGTAAAGCCTCAGGTCCTGACTGTTTGAAGCTGCAGACTAAGGTATAAAACTGTTTCATGAAATGCACAACCTTTTGCTGGTTTAGAGGACTTTTGATCCTCATTAACTGACAAACGATTTTCTTTTACTCCAGAAAGGATTCTGAAGTAACCCCTAACACAAGTGGGAGCATCAGCTGTTCCTGCATCCAATTTCTACCAGCCTGGAATACAATATTTCATCAACCTCCAATATCCACAGACTTCACTGAGGGAGAGTAAATGCCATTCCCACAGAGCTGCTCCCATGGATTAAAGCAAAAGCCTCATTTTGCCACTGTCGATTTCTCTATTTTCCATTTATTTCTGATTTTTTCCTGTTGCCTTCAGGGTAACAAGTTTCATTTTATGAAGGGCAGTGGCACCTCCAAAGAATTTATCAGCCTGTTTATTCATCACTCAATTGATTTGACCTTTGCTGGGTCAGCTGCTCCTTGAAATCATCTTCAGGGGGCCTGAGGAGTCCCCACACCAAGGAAAAGTGAACTTCAAGCAGGATTCACACCTTTCTCAAGTGCTCAACATCTCCACCCCCCAACAATTACAGAGAAATCTGGAGGTCCCCAAGAGGTTCCAAACAATCTAACCCAGGTCATGCTGCAATTCCCAATCCTGCTGCAAAATTCACCAGTGGAGCAGCTGGAGGGAAAAGGCAGCCCAGAAAGAGGCAGCAAAGCCAAATGCTCAGAAAAACATTGATCCACATTTCAGCAAATTTCAGATTTGGGGTTTGCTATTCATAGTTTCTGCCATCAACTTGTCAGCAGAGATTTCTGGCTCTCAGCACAAAAGGTTTCCATGAGATCTCGGTGGAATTTGGTCCAAGCTGCAATTTGATACAACTCAAACTGTTTTCCTCTCCTCTGTTTTGTATTTCCAGGCTGCTGCTGTTCCACTGAGAGGGAACAGATGCAAAATGAGCTTTGACTTGATGCCCCTTCCATGGCAACTGGAATGGGGGGCAGAGTTTGCCATGGCAGGAATTTAAATGTGTGTGTGTGGGCAGGAGGAAAATACAGACTGGGTGTTTGGGGGGTTAATTCTTTTTAAATAATTCCTGGCTGGGAATACTCACCTGCCCTGGAGCCCAGTCCTGTCCCACCTCAGAGGCAGGTCCAGGAGCCTCCCCAGGGCTCAGCCTGGGGCAGGAGGGAGGTGACACCCCCCCAGTTCCCACCACACTGACAGCCCCAAAGCACCTCCTGTGCTTTCCATCCTGGGAACATTCTGAGGGGTCAATCCCAAACCTGCACACAGAACACACGTGAAATGTTGATTGGAGAGGAAGAAATGGCTCCATTCCAGCAGGGAAGGACTCAGAGGAGCCTGTTCTGAACAGATTGCAGAGCTGAAGGAGCAAACAGAATGCTCAGAAGATGTTCAGTCCTCACAAGCTGCTTCTCTCCCAGGCAAGAAATGCTTCATCCACCTGATCCCGTGGAGCCTCTTGGCAGGAATCTCCTTCCCAGCTGAGCCCACCTGTTGCAAAATTCACTCACCCGTCAACACACAGGAATTAAACTTACACAGAGTGGCTTCAGTGAGAGGAATGATCGAGGACAAGGCTCAGGGATGGGAGCAAGTCAAGCCCCTCTCAGGTTCCACCAATGAACTCCACAGAATTTCACTGGCTTTGTTAGAGCACAAATTCCCCCAAGGGCTGGTGGGACTGAAGGCAGCGTTTTGCTGGGCAGCTTTTCCTTCCAAGCCTCCTCCATGTTTTCCATAACAATGTTCCAAATACATCTCCTGTTTTATAGACCAGCTGATTTACCCACAGCTGCACATGGCCCATTCCACCACTGAAATACAGACACCTCTCAAGGTTTACAGTGCAAAGGAAGTTAAAGTGATGGCCTAAATAAACTGAAACCCACCTTTTAAGCATCCCCTTCCAGGTTTCCTGCTGCCCAGGCTCCTGTGCCACCAGAAATGCAGCAGCATTTGAAATAAACTGAGCAATGTCAAAGTGGTTTTCACTGCCTTTTATCTCACTGGCTCCTCACCCCTTATTTCCTGAAGATATCCAAGAGAAAAAGCTCTCATACATCTGTTCCCATGGAGCAATTTTTCAGGCAAGACTTCAGGAGATTTTGGCCATCGTTGACTCCCACAGGAGGTTTTGGGCCAGAGGTGCCTCCCTGCACTTGGCTCCACTGCTGCTCTGGGGTCACTCCTTTGCAATCCTGCAAAGGGCACAGTATCAACCTTTAGGATAAAGCTGAACTCAGAACTGGGACCCTCTCACTCCTGGAACTCAAGAGAATCCAAGTGGGAATCCGTGCCCTGAGCACCTTCCATCCAGAGTCAGTTTAGTGGCAACTCTGCCACAAAATGCAGGGCCTGTCCCCAAGGGTCATACGAAGTATTTTCATAAAATATTCCTCTCTGCTGACACTGCCTTGGCCAAGAGCTGGGCACTGAGCTCAGCACTTCCTCCAAAGGTCTGTTCCTCCTCCACTTCTCCCTGTGACATGACAACCTCCCACAAATCCTGAGGGTCAGGGTGAGCTTCCAGGAACTCCTCAGCAAGAATTAAAACCTGAGTTAAATCAGAACTGGCTGCACAAACACTGAATCTAAAACGACTGCCCAAGGGCTGTGTTCCCACAAAGCTAAACCAGACCAAGGTGACCCACTGCATGTGATAACCAGCTCATCTCTCGCTGCCCTTGCCCCTCCCTAAGGGGTTCTGTGGTCTCTTGGCTGTTGCAGTGACCAGTGGGAGGCAGTTCCTCCAAGATGAGCCTCAGGTGACCACCACTGTCCTGTGACTTGCTGCCTCTGCATTCATCCATCTGGAGGACACTGCTGATGCCATTTTTGATCTGGAACTGCACCCTGAGGCAGGTTTAAGTGTCCTCTGCACTGGGGTGGGTTAAGGACAAGTTGTCCAAGTGTTCCAGCAAAGTGGGCAGTGAGTTCCTGCAGGGCATCAGGTCCAACACTCGGCCTTTGTGGCAGCAAAGGGCTTTGAGCTCCCTGTGCAACTTCAGATGGAGACAAAAGGAGTCCTACAAAGTTAGAAGAGCCTCCCCAAGCTTTGCTGTGTCCCATCCTTAGTTGGTGGCCCGAGGGCACATCCCACCATGAGAGGGATGTGACAGCAGGGTCAGCCTCATTATGGCTCTGCCCTCCAAGGTCAGGCAGCTCCTCCTTGGAGTGACTCTCCACAGTGTCCTGGAAGGCCGAGGATGAGCACAAAGCCACACAAAGCCACACAAAGCCACACAAAGCCTGGCCATGGGAGTGTCCTGACTCCTCTGAAGCACCAACTTCTGAGCTGCCAGTGCCTCTCAGAACTTTGACTTTCAGGTTCCCTCTGTAGTGGCCTCTTCAAGGGCCCTTGGCAAGGCCTTTCATCCAAGTCACAGTCACAGTCACATCTCCTTTCTTGGGGGGCTTTGAACACACTCTTGTAATGGCAGGCAAAGCTCCCTTTAGGCCCATGACTGTTTCCTTTATTGTGGCTTTGACAGCAGCACAGCACCCAGTTTGTCAGGCAGGTCAGGAGGTCAAGAAGAAGGTGCAAGACAAACCCATCACCTCCCTGAGACAGAAATTAGTGCTCACAAAGGTGCACGGGGAAGGAAAATGTTGTAGGACAAAACTGGCTCCACTTATGCCAAGGGCTGCTGTGACTTCCTCCAGCACCAGGCCCACTACTCAGGTGCTCAAAACTGTCCAAATTCCCCTTGGATTTGATAAAACATTCAGGTGTAAAAGACTTAGGGATGGTTTTGAAAGCATTACCACACATCTACAATATTGACACTTTGCTCCAGAAAGGGGGGGACAGGTGAGACTCCACTTGGTCAAAGGAACTTCCATTAAAGCTCCACTTTAAAAACCAAACCCAGCTAAAGGTGACTCCCAGTCTACAAATCCCACGCAGGACACAATTAGTAAAGCTGAGTTTGGAGGGGCTTTTAAAGACATCTAAACATTTACACTAAACTGTGCAGCAATTCACAAGCTGTTTCTTGAGGGACTGAAGTTTGTTTGCTTGTTTTTAAAAACATTTGTAGAAAACTGGTAACCTGTTAAATACCCAGCTCCTGTTTGCCAACATCTCCACCACGTGAAGGGCACCCAAGCCCCTCCCTCTCGTGTTAAAGCTCTTCATGCCCAGGAGGAGAGGGGGGTGAAGCAAATCTGGGGCCTGTGGAGGGGCTGTCGGGGGGGCAGGACAGAGGGAACTCTTGCAGTGCACTGGGGAGCCCTAAATCCCAGTCCTGCTCTGTGTCCCCCCCTGCTCTGCTCTGGCTGCTCAGCACTGAGACTGATGCTCACCTCAGTGTTTGCTCCTGGCTCAGCTCAGGCCCTTGATCTCCTCAGCTCAGGACAGTCTCAAACACAACAGGCAATTTCAGCATCACAGGCTACACAGCAAACCCCCAAACATGCAAAAAATGGATTCATGTCTATCTTGTACTCCTTAATTCTGCATTATCATGAAACAATATTGAAATGGATCCTCAGCCAGGGGGAAATGGGGATAAATTATTGACAGTGTTTGTTAATTTTCCCTGAAGTTGCTCAGCAACTTCCAAATTCATTCAGAAGGAATGAGGTTCCCAAGGCTGCTGTAGCTCCCAGCACCTTTAATGTACATTGTGAAGAAAAAAAAGTAAATATTACATCTCAGCAGCATCCTGTTGGTGCTGCAATAACCTGCAGGAAAGCAAAGACTAAGAATTAACTCTTCAGAGAGAGGAGGATCAGTGGGAGCCCAGAGCCTTGTACTGCCATGTCCAAAGCAAACCCCCCACAGCTCCCCTGAGCTCCCAGCAAAGGAAAAACGTGTCCATTCTCTGAGACAACAGGAGCTTTAAGGCTGCTGGGATTTGGGCAGCACATTTCCTCAGGAGCTGCTCCCAAAGATGACAGAACTGCAATTCTAAGTAAAGAAATGGAGAGGAGATTCAGTCTCAAATGGAAGGTGTTTGCAGACACCCAGTCACAAAGTCTCCCAACACAAAGGTCTGCACAGTTTGTCCCAACACACCCCATGACACCCTCTCTCCATCTCCAGCTCCGCTGTTTATGAGCAGACAACTCCCAGCCTAAACCCCAAGCATTTAACCCTTTGTTTAACTGAATCCCTCTCACACACAGGTTCTCAAAGGCTCTCTGACCTTGCCTGGTCTCTGTGGCTGTGCAGGTGAGTGTGCACAGCAGACACAAACCCTCTCCCAGCCCTGGGAAAGCCTCAGGGAACTGCTCGAGGCATCCAGGGCACACGGTGCCACCCCCACGAGTGCCAGGGGCACATCTCTGCTGCAGCTGCACTCTCTCAGCTCTTGGGTAACACACAGACCCTGCTGGACATGCTGAACTTTGTTCTGGGCAGTTCAGGAGCCTCTCCCAAGTCCTGGGAAGTTCCCAAAGCAGAACGGGAAGGCTTGATCCACAACCACCCACCCACTTGTGCAGTGAGCCATCCAAGCTCCTCTAATGTGATTAGGCCCACTCTCTGTTTGCCACCAGCTCTGCAAACCCACAGCATCTCCTCCTGCTCCCACACACATCTGGTCACCAGCCCTTCCCTTCCCAAATCAGCTTTGGAGAGCAAAGTGAAGTTTCTCGGCCTTGGGCTTCTGTATTTATTTTCCAGCCCTCTCTGCACTTCAGCTGCCTCCAGATCCCATTAAGTGTGGCTGTTCCACATCTGGCTGTGCCCTGGGAGGTGTAACAAATGCTCCAGGGGGACCAGCAGTGCCCAGCCCTCTGTTTGGCACTGAAGGATGAGCACAGCGAGCCCAGGGCAGCTCAGTGAGTCCCCAACTGCCATGGCAGTTCTGGGGTGGGCAGGTGCCCTGGGCTCTCCTTTTCGGAGCAACCCACTGATTTTCACAGTCAAATCTGTATGATGGTACCATCAGTATTGCCCAAAGTCAGGGGTGAAGGTCCTGGACACACAATTCAGCTCTTCAGCTTCCCTGCACACAACCCCCTGAGGTGGTGGCACCTGAGCAGCCTCACAGACTGGCAGGGGCACAGCAGCTCCCCCCAAACTCCAGGCAGTGTCCCCCCAGCCCAGCCCAGCTCAGCCCAGCCCAGCCCAGCCCAGCCCAGTGTCCTGGCTGCAGGTGCTGCTCAGGGAGCAAGGACCCCTCAAGGCTCTCAGGAGGGGCAGAAGCCTCGTGCCAACCCCCCTGCCCTGAGCCTTGGGCAGCACCGTGAGCTCAGGGCTGTCCTCAGGCACTTCTGTGCTCTGCATCACCCACACTCACAGCCCTGGAGGGCTTTGCCACCTCTCAGGCCTCCTGCCCTCTCTGGCTGAGCTGGTGCCACGTTCAAGCAGCCCCAGCTCCCCACAGGTCCTGTGGACTGTGTTGTTCCTTCTGAGAGCAAAAGACATGACTATTTTTTATGCTTCCTCTGTGTGTGGCTTCAGGCAACCCATTCCCCTTCTGTCTGCCCATCTGGGAGTGTGAGGGAGCCTTTCCCTTCCCCCAGAGACAGATGCTCAGAGAACACAAGGGTGGGAGCCACCCCTGCCCAGGCAGCCCAGGAGCCCTTGCCCCCTGTCAGAGGGGTTGGTGGAGCAGCAGGCAGGGGGTTGGCCATGGCACATGCCAGCCTGCCCTGAGGCCACCTGAGGCAGCTGCAGCTGCTCTGGAGCCACTGCAGGAGCATTCCCAGAGCTCAGGGCCCCAGGCACCCCCAGCACTGCTCAGTTTGATGGAGCTGCTGCCTCATCAGCAGGGGCTGCACGTCTGGGCTCGGTAACGATCCCCCCCATCACCTGCCTCCCCCTCCTCACCCCTGAGAGCTTTGGGAGTTCTAAGCTGGAGCCAAACCCAACACAATTCACCCATATCAGTGTCCCCGAACTCTCCTGCAAGGCACCAACCACACCACAGGCTCCAGCCCAAGCCTGGTGGGTACCAACCCAAGTCTGGTTTCCAGGAATACAACATTCCCAGGCAAAGGCTTCCCTGCAGCCCAGCCCCCATCTGCTGTGCTCTCCAGGACTCTGGGAACACTTCCCTCTGAGAGCAGCTGCCATCTGGGTGTGTAGGCTCCCTTAGCACATGCTGACAGTTAGCAAGACACACAAAAAAATTCCAAGTCTTGGCAAGCCTGGAAAGTTTCTCTATTGATTATGTCATGTTGCATCCTGTGGTGCTTTAACTTTTGAGGGTTCAGTGCTGGGAAAGAAAGAAAGAAATTCAGAGAAGCAGAGGAAAGGATGGAGGGGGCTCCTGAAGGAGGGCACAGGGAGCAGCAGGAGCTGTGGCAGAGGGCATCGTGCCAGCTTCCCCTGCCAAGGGTGGCAAAGGCCCTTCTCGGAGCAGACGTTCCATTACTCACACAGCTCTGACTGCCCAAACTGATCCTGAAGCACTTTGGCATGTCCCAAGGGTCATTAGACATGACTTCCTCCCTGCATTAATGATGAGAGGGTTCGTAACCCAAATTAAACTGGAATGGCTTAACAGCATTTCAAAATTGACAAATCTGAAAGAGCTCATTTCTTATTCCCCTCCTGCCCACACAATTAGCAATGGGGGAAAACATCAAGGTTTTCTCTCTGAAGTGCTGAAGAATCTTCAGAACTTTTACAGGAGCCAGAAAAGAACAGACTCCCCTCTCCAGTTAAAGGTTCTGACCCACCTTCAGGGAGCAAAGCAAACCCAGGAATGAGGCTGTGTTTCCCAGGTGGAAAATTCCTGTTATGGGGAGGAACAGGATCCTCCTCTGCCCTCATCCCAGGGGAATGGTCCACTAAACTCCTTGGCAGTGCGAGGAGCACCCGGAGCTGTCCCTGAGCCCACACGCCAGAGCTCCAGTCACACCCACAGTGAGGAGCAGCAGGAGCTCTGGGCTCCTGGAGAACCACCACCTGCACCTGCACCATGGCCATGGGCTCCAGAGCCAACAGTGAGGGGCAAGAACAGCCCTGGCCAAGCCAATTTGCAGGACACAGCCCGAGTTTGGGGGTCTGGAGCTCCCAGGAAAAGCTCCCCAGTGCTGGAAGGGTTTCTGAAATACAGGTCAGGCTTTTTTGTTGGGATAATATCCCAAGAAGCACAGCTGCTTTTTCTGGGAGAATCCTGTGCCCTGCACCTCAGCCCATGAACTCCTGGAATATGAATTGGGAGTTCCTGGGGAGGGAAGGCAGCAGCCGAACAGGGAGCAGCTGCTGCAGCAAGGCAGGCCAGGCTCTGCTCTGCACCAGCTCAAGGCCTTCCATCTGTGTTTGACTCACCAGCAAAAGCCAATCATTGCCAGGCCCAGGAGGACTCAGATGCCACCCCAGGGATGTGTGAGGAGCAGAGCTTCCCTCCTGCCCAGGGAGCACCCAGCTCTGCCCCACAATGTTCTCCCATGGCACCTGTTCCACCGGGCTCTGGCACCAGCACAATGCACAGCAAAGTGTCACCTGAGAGCTGTGACAACAGGACAGCCACAAAAAGGCTTGTCCCTCCTGCCTCTCTCTTAAACAAAATTACAGCCTAAAACCAGCCCTTCCACGTAAAAACCAAACCTGGCCAGGAAAGAATCCAACCCCCTCCTGCCTGGCCACCCCCTGCTGTTCCTGGGGAACAAAATGCCAGAAGAAATCAGCACTTGGAGGTGTTAATGGCCTTGTGACAGGATCACAGTGTGCCAGCAGGAAGCAAAGGACCACCTGGATGTGGGACAGGCACTGCTGCCTCCCGAGCAGACCTGCCCTGCAGGCAACGACCTGAGCAGCCAACACGTTCCTCTCTGCTCCAAACAAATGGGGGGGTGTGGGGTGTGTGTGTTAATGTCCCCTGGATGGGAAAGGGCTCAGAGCTGAGGCTGCCAGTCCATACCCAGCACTGGCTCAGAGCTGAGGCTCCCAGTTCACAGCCAGGACTGGGCTCAGAGCTGAGGCTCCCAGTTCACAGCCAGGAGTGTGCACTTGGACACGTCACACCTGAAGGGCTCCCAGGGGCAGGTTCAGAGGGTGCTGAGCTCCCCCTGGTTCCCTCTCAGTGCTTAAATACGGAGCAGGACTGTGGTTGTGAAGAGACACTTCAAAGCCCTGGGTGAGATTGGTGTCCCTGCACTAAAGGGGTGGTTAAAACTACAAAGGCTCAACCCAAAGTTGCCCCAATACTTTAGGAAACCAGTTGGAGACTCGCTGATCAAACAGCAGCAGGGAACAATGCACTGCTCTGCTCCTCAAATCAAGCTGAGGACCTCTCAGCCACCTTTGCAGGAATCAATTCCAGGGAAAGGATTTGAAGATCAAGGAACACTCTCACATCTGAAGATGGGGACCAATGACCCTTTCCAGCTTTGATGAAAGACCAAAGGGGAGGCCTCGTTGGCTGCTTGGAAGGGGCTGTGAACAGACATCCTTTCTTAGGCTGGACAAGCAGGAGGCACCTTGCAGAGCACATTTCCAGGATGGCTTCAGAAACCTGCAAAGCCCATGGCAAGAACCTCAGCCCTCAGAGACAACCAGCTGGAGCCTGCAAATCTCCTCCTGCTGCACTTCTGGCCCTCTCACAGACAAGCCTTTGGCCAGCAAGTTCCCCCCTCCCCGATGCTCAGCTGCCTCTCACCCCCCAGCCCTGCCCTGCTGCTTCTCCCCCAGCAAACCAACATGTTTTGATGGGGTCAGTTGTTTCTCTTCCTTGGGACAGTGTTAACTGAGATGTAAGGAAATAAATGTAGATTTAAGCAGCACAAACTCCCTTCTACTGCATCAGTAATTCTGGGATAAACTGAGCTTCTCTGCCTGGTTAAGTCAAATTTTACTCATATCCCAGAAACACAAAATTTCTTCAAGTTGATTAAATTGAAAGCAGCCTGGCAGGTGTGTTTTCCTGACACAGAGTTCCTGGGCAGTGTATTTTACAGGGATGAAATTATTCCAGCCATTCACCACAGAACCACAAATCCAAGCTCCACAAAGTATCACAACACAAACCCCACCAAATCCAGCTGATATTAACCATCAGCAGGGCTCTATTATCAGGTCTGTATCTGGCCATGGTAATAGCAGCTATTTCTCTTTTATATTAAAGCTGTATCTCTGGAAGAGAATTTCTTCCCTCAGCAACACTGGCAAATGTTAAATACCTGGAATATTTCAGTCCCACATACATTATGGATGAGATTATGATCTGCTAAACAATAATGGGGAAAACAGGGAGCGACAGAAGATTTGCTTTGGGAAAGATCTCCTCGTGTTCTCAGAGAAACACAAAACATACGGAAAAAAATACTTGGAATAACATGTGAAGTCACCTCCCACTGGGATGCAAGAACCTGATCTGATGCTCCTGAAAAAATGGAGTTCTGCACAAACACATTAAAATAACCCCTGGTTTGAGTACCCATGACCAGCACCACGAAACCACGTCCTCAGGTGCCACATGCACACGTTTTGTCAGCCCTTCCAGGGGTGGTGATTCCACCACTGGGCCAGGGCTGGACACCCCACCCTGTGCCAGGACTGGACACCCCACCCTGTGCCAGGACTGGACACCCCACCCTGTGCCAGGGCTGGACACCCCACTCTGTGCCAGGACTGGACACTCCCCCTGTGCCAGGACTGGACACTCCCCCTATGCCAGGACTGGACACCCCACCCTGTGCCAGGACTGGACATTCCCCCTGTGCCAGGGCTGGACACCCCACCCTGTGCCAGGGCTGGACACTCTCCCTGTGCCAGGGCTGGACACCCCCCCCGTGCCAGGACTGGACACCCCACCCTGTGCCAGGGCTGGGCAGCTTTGGGAACATGCAGGTCTATCTGAATCCCACTGAGGCCAGAAGGAAGGAATTTCAGGTAGTACCAGAGTTCTGGAAGATGCCCCTTTCAGAGATTCTGCCCTATTTATGCCCTCCTGGAGGATGGTCAGGACGTCCTTGCTCTCACCACAAGCAGGGCCTGACTCTTCACACCCTCAGCTCATTCCCACAGTGCAGCCCCAGCACCTGCTCTGCAATCCAGAGTTGGATCCTACACAGAATTCCACAGAAAACCTCCAAGCTCAGGGATCCACTTTGCTGTAGATCCCTGACAGTCCCAGGGGACAAGCCTTGCTCATCCAGGAAGTGGTTTGATTTAAAACAGTGCATCTGTGGTCATCAAATCCCAGAACATCCTGAGTTGGAGGGACCCACAAGTGCCATCGGTGGGAAATGTCACAGGTGATCTCAAAACCCCAGAGCCAGAGGAGCTTTAACAATGTTGCTGAAATGGGTAATTCTTGAAAAACAGACTCAATGTGAGCCATTCTTTGTGATATAATCTCAATTTCTGAGATGTAAAAGCTCCTCTAAGCACTCTAATGAGGTACCAGAAGAGGAAATTGTTCCATCACCACACAGGACACCACAAAGCAGCCAAAACTCTTCCCAGTTTCTCATCCAACTGCTGGTTTGGGCAAAGGTGAGGTTTAACCCTGCCTGGATGTATTTCCTGACCTTTGGGCCACCTCTGGATAGTGTGGCTGAAGGTGAAGCCCCCCAAGGTGCCCCCAGCCCCAGTGGCAGCTCTGCCTGGAGAGGGCAGGACACCTCATTGCCCACGTTTCCTCCCTGAGAAACATTTAAAGGCCTCTGTAAACTCATTACTGAGGACAAACTACACAAGTTGAGACTCCCCCAGGAATGTTCAGCTTAAAGTTTGCCTCAAAGTAAAAGCCAATAATGAAAATCATTTCAAAGGGAGCCCAAACCATTTGATGGGCACAATAAAAGCTGCACAGAAAAGAGCTGTTGACATTTCTTTACGATTCTTTCAGAGCTAAACTTGCAATAGCCATTGATTTGTTGTTTTCCCCAAGTATATCCATTATTTAATGCAACCCAACAGTTCATAAACCAACTTTCTTGTGCTTCTGAAATATTGATGGGTTTAGAAGGTTGAAAATGCCACTGAAAACCTCAATTCTGTACAAGAAGCCTAAAATGTTGCAGCTTCATCTATAAAAAAGGAAAAAAAGAAATATTTTTCTTAATTGGTGCTCTTTATGGGTTTTAAAAGCTGATGTTCATTGAGCTTCACTTCTGCCTAAAACCCTCATAATTTCCTTGTTTAAAAAGGACTTCTTGTCCTTTCCAAAACTTTCTTTCTGCTATTCAGCAATTATCACATTAAGCCTTTTTAATTAGTAACATCACTCCTGCTATGGCCAAAAATCCTTTACCTGAGAGAATACACCGAGGAAATTTGGTGCAAACAAGTCTCCAATAATCCCCCCACACAAGTTGTCAGCTCACACTGTGCATCTGAAAGGCTTGTGGAATATTTACATATTTTCACAGGAATAGAGATGTTTTTGTGGGGAGAAATTCAGCTGTGCTGCTGTTTACACCAACACAACCACTAATACTCTGATTTAAATTTTCAAGTCCAATATAAATATTCATAGCCAGGGCTGCAGCTTTGCCTCCCCTCCCTCCAAACAGGAGCTCCACAGAGGGAGGACAGAGGTACATCAGAGACCTTGGGCTCTCCTGACACCTCAACCTCCCCCAACCTGCTCCCAGGGCTCTTGGGAGCCCCTGAACAAGGGGCTCATGATATTAAAATACAAAATATTTGAAGTGGAAGACAATCTCCACCCCCTGGAACTGCCAACCAGCATTTCTTGCAGGGTTTCTGCACAGTTTGGGAGTGGGATCAGCCAGAGAACACCCCAACATTCCTTGTGCTGTTGGTGCAGCCAAGAGGTGACACTTGTGGTGTTGGCCAAGGTGCTCCTCACGGGGATCTCCTGTGGCAACTGAGGCCCAGGGGCTGGAGAGGCAGAACCACAGGGAAAGCACTTCAGATGTGGTGGATTCAGGCTGGGAATTAAAAAAGTTCACATAATAATGAGGCTCCAGTTGCATTTCCCCTCCCCAGTGCAGCAGCTGGGGCAACCAAGGGAGTCTGAGCCCCTGGGGCAGAGCAGCTGGTGGAGCCCCCCCTGCCCCTGCCCCTGCCCTGGCTGCAGTGCCACCCCTGGGCAGGGCAGTGCCACCCAACACCTGCTGATCTCCACAGCAAGTGAAACAACTGCTGCAAACACAACTTTGCATTAAAGAGCCAGTTCCCCCCACACCCCAGGCCTGACCCCGAGATGTGCCCTCTGTGCTGCCCACCCCTCAGTGGGCACAGGGACAGGGGCACAAGCCACAGAACATGCACCCACAGTGTCTACGAGGCCCTGCCCCATGGAAGGTGCAACTGGGGGATCTTAATATCTCTTCCAACCCAAACCATTTGGGGATTCTGTAAGGGGTGAATCACCATCCCTGAGAGGTTCAAACAACCAGCAGATCTTCATGACTTGGCTTATGGGCAGGGTGGGATTGGGTGAAGGTTGTTGAGCCTGGAGGTCTTTCCAGCTGCAAGGACTCTGCCAAGGTCCCTGCTGTGGGGAAGTCTCACATCCCTCCTCAGCCCTCCCAAGGCACAACCAGTGTCAAGGTCTCTGGCCACAGAGCAGGGAGAGGCTTTCCATTTGCTGTCAGCCCCCTCTCAGCTTTCCTCCCAGATCTCCTCCTCTCACTTTCCTCCCCCAAACAGGCTGCAGCCCAGCACAGCTCATTGTAATTCAGATGTGTTATATATATATATATTTCCTGCACTTATTAAGCTGCCATGGCACAGACAGGAACTCCCTGATCTAACTCAGGGCTGCAGAGCTCAAAGCTGAAACCTTAGCAAGGTGTTCACACCAACCACACTCTGCAGCTCTAACAAGCACCCCTTCATCATCCACATCAGTTAATTTAACTGGGAACCCTCACAGGCTGCAGCACAGCCTTGTGTGGGTTCATCTCCATCTCTATCGACCTGAGCTGGGCTTGCCATTATTTCTCACAGCAGCTGAGCAGAGCTCACCCAAACCTGCTCCCCAAAACCTGCTTCACAAGGGCCTGGAGGGACAGGACACAGGGCAGGGCTGGCTGGGATACTGGGAGGGAATTGTTGGCTGTGAGGGTGGGGAGGGACTGGGATGGAATTGCCAGAGCAGCCGTGGCTGCCCCAGCCCTGGGAGTGTCCAAGGCCAGGCTGGAGCCACCTGGGACAGTGGGAGGTGTCCCTGCCCATGGCAGGGGTGGAATGAGATGATCTTTAAGGTTCCTTCTGAGCCAAAGCAGTCCATGATTCCATGACTTGGTGCTCACAGGGGCAGCAGAGGAGGGGAGGCTGATGGGTGGACACACTCAGGGGTGTCCTGCTGCTTCCCAAGCCCTGGTAAATGAGTCCTCAGTGAAGATGCACAAACGAGGGGCAGGTTCAGCTCCAGATGGGACTAACCAGGTCTGGCCACAGCCTGAGCTGCACTGGCAGCCCCTGAGACTTGGGCTGTGAGGAAGGAACTGTAAATCAGTCTCCAGGCACTTGCAGATAAACCCTAAACTAATTAATATCCAAATTATTGATGCACAGCAAATATTTTGCCACGAATTTATCTGAAACTCTGTCACCACTTCACATTTTCCAGCATTGATTTATAAATCATTGAACAAACAGGGGCACATCCAATAAATACTTTATGAGTGTTTGCCAACCATTTATCCTACATAATATGATATAAATACATTGCAAATACCACAATGTTTGAGGAGACTGTTTATAAATTACAACTTGCATGCCATCAACTACAGTTTATAGGAATGTCCCTCCCTTTCCAATACAAGGAATTTCAAAGGGATCTTCCAACCCAGGCCACTTTATGATTTGGTGACAAGATGTATTTTGCTCTAAATAATTGCTGTATGTATTTTCTCCCAGCAGAGCACTGACATCACTGTATGTGTTAACCTGCCCTCTCTTTCAACTCCAAATCCTGGAAGGATTTTGGAGGCAAATGCTTCCCTTCCCCTCCTCCCTCAGCCTCTCCAGATCTCTGGTTCCTGCTGTTCTGAGCACACCCTGTTAGCAAGGAGAGCCCTTCAGAGCACTGGGGAGCCCAAGGCACTGATTGAAAGTCACGAGCTGCTGGAGGTTTTGCCTTATCAGCTTGATTTTCCTTTGCCTTTTTAACACCCCCAACATCACTGGGGGTGCCAGGGGAGGGGGGCACACACAGAGGGCACCTTTGACTTTGTTATTTATTTGTGTTTCACTTGAACCAGAAGTTATCCTGAGACCAAGGTGTGAAGGGCTGGGCTCGAGGTCCTGCAGAGCTCCAGTGAAGAGCCAGGAAGGAATTAACAGTGGATTCCCAGATGGATTCCCAGTGGATTCCCAGTGCATTCCCAGGTGGATTCCCAAGGTCCCACAGTGCAGCAGCAGCAGAGGCAGCACCCCCTGACCCCACATGGCTGAGGCTGCAGGTCCCCCGAGCCCCTGCCATGAGCTGCCCAAAGGCCACACTCCCCCAAGGACCATCCCACACTCTGCTCAGTGTTCCCAGGACTGTCCCAGGGGCAGGACCTGCTGGCACCTGCTGCCTGCCCGGGGGCAGCTGAGCCCCTGCATCTCACCTGGGAACTCCTGAGTTACTCAAACCTGCCTTGCAGATGGACAATGTTTCAGCTGCTCCGGGGCTGGGAAGGAGCCTCTCCCTTTCCTGCCCAAGTTTGGATAATTCCTAGAGAAAATAAAGACAGAAATTACTAAGCAAAGATGAGGGAGTTTGGCAGCTTATTTGTAGCTACATAGAAAAATTGTCTTACCTGCAGTTCAGTGCTGTAACATGTGGACATATTTTTAAGCTGAAGTTGTAATTCAATCATAGGAGTCCACGATCCCACACTTGAAAAACAAAACCCAGATATAAAACTCACAACAAAAGACTGGAGATCAACACAGTAGAATTGTCCTTTTGCATTACATTTGAAGAGCAAGTTTTTTATCAAATTTCTTTGGCTTGAATTGCAGCCAGGACAGTCTGAGCTTCAATTTTTGTTGAGTCCAGAGTCCCAGCTCAGCTTGTCTGGAGCCCTTTTGCTGTGATCCCACTAGCTCAGAACATGCTCCAGTGGCTTCTGCTTTGATCCAGAGTGCTCCAGGACACAAAGATTTGGCTTCTCAGGACCTGGAGCACTTAAGGAAGGAGGAACTTCATGCCTTCAACACATTCTTGGAGCTTTACCCTCCTTGATTGTCAAGAACACAAAGAAAAGTTAGAGGGTTCTTGCCCAAACTGGCATCAGTGTAGAAATAAAAGAAATGCAGCACCATTTGAGGCAGACAAACAGGAACTCAGCAGCAGACTGTGCCCACAGGGCACTGCTTTGCTCTCCTCAGGCAGCACAATTCCCACTAATTGCAGAGAAAATCTGTCATCTCATGCCAGGCCCAAACACCCTCCAAA
Source organism: Gymnopithys bicolor (assembly GCA_035041215.1). Taxonomy (NCBI): domain Eukaryota; kingdom Metazoa; phylum Chordata; class Aves; order Passeriformes; family Thamnophilidae; genus Gymnopithys; species Gymnopithys bicolor. The sequence continues at coordinate 1,071,939 of JAWWLY010000060.1, forward strand.
CCGGTGCGAAAATTATTTGGAAACAAGGAAATGAAAAAGGGCAGATTGTTTCTTTTTACCTTCCCTTTCAGCAGCAGAAAGTTGTTTCACCAAGGGTAGGAGGGAAAGTTGCATTAAAGAAGATTATAAATGGAATTAAAAAATAAACAGCTCTTCTGCAGGATCCACATGACCCCAGCAGGAAAACAGGGGGTTCTTTAGGAAAAACATATACAAAGGCAATAAATATTTCTGCTTGGCAGTTCCATCTCTGGTTCTGGCAGACACAGAACCACCCTCTGAAAAACTGCCCCAGGATTCTACAAGTGCCTTTATTGACCCTCCCAATAAAGCAGAGCCACTTCCCCCCTCAGGAGCAGGGAATGTGCTCCAACTGCTGACGGCCACTGAAATGCCTCCTCCTCTGATGTGGAGCCCCAGAATGGATGGAGCTGTTCCATTTGCAGCTCTGCAGGGTTGGGTCAATGGTTTAAACTCAATTTGAAGGCAACTCGTGCTTGGAGCAGCTTTGTCTGCAGCACTGCCAGGGCTGCCAGAGCTCGAGAGGTCTCACAGAGCTGCTTCAAATCTCAGCACTGAACTTGCACTCTCCTTTCATTTCCTCTCCAGTACTTCATTCTAAATACATTGCCCTGGATGGGCCAAGTTGGCTCTGCAAATGCCCATTTCCCTGCCAGCTGCCCAGCCCAGGCTGTGCCAGCCATGCCTCTTCCTCCTGGTCTCTCAGAGAGAACTAAGTCAGTTTTCAGGTGAGAAACACAGAAGACAATATTGCAGATGTGACCCAAGCCTCAGCTCTTGCACAATTCATTACCTTGTGCCAAGGGTGTTTCTCACAGAATGCCCAAATAAATACCCCAAATAATCATGACATTTTTATGGCCTAAACCCTCATGGTGTGTTACTCACCCTCCAGATCAAAACTCCCCCCTTGGGTTCTGACCTGAACTGGTGCAGCCTCAGCTCAGGGTTTGCACCTGAAGAACCTGCCCCTGGTAAAGGAACACCCCCCAACTTTGGATAAAAACAGCAGGTGGGTTCCCTCCCTTCCCTCCCCCAGGCCCAAACCCACCTCTGAAGCTTTTCTTGGACAACACAAACAAATCAACCTTCTCCAAACCTCAAAACACTTTCCTGAGCCCCCTCCCAGAGGTGGGTGGAGGTGGCAGAGGACAGAGCCTGTCCCCTCCCTGCACGGGGTCACGTGTCACACCCCCAGAGAAACCATTCAAACAGCAGCTTGGCTGTGGTGTCCCAACCACAAAATAACATGTTTATTTTTTCCACCACTTTGTTGTTGTTGTTGTCATTTTATTGATAAAAACTACACAAAAACTAACTGATCATAATAATTAATTAAAAAAACCCCCAAAACAAACCCAAAACAACATTACACATTCTCCTGTGTTTTAGAAATTGTGTCAGCCAGTGAGTTTCACTAAATGCTCTTGCTTTAAAAGACCATTTCAAGCACATCACTTCCATTTTGGTTCCCAAAGTCCACGGATTTTGCTTGAGGAGCCCCACTGGGCTGTGCCTCTGAGTCGTTTCTCCTTTGCAATATCTCCCCCTTGTTTAGAGCCCCAAAGGTAATTATAGTGTCAACAATGAAGCACAATGAAATAGCAGAACTCAGCCCCTCCAGCGTGTACAGCCCGTGTCACATGTACATGCACCCACGTTTCTTGGTTTCTGCTGCACCAGTGGCCAATGTCCTTTTGGTTCAACAGGAGCTCTAATGCTCATGTCTCAGGTTGGAGAGATTAACACTCAACTGCTAAAAAAAATAGACCAACCAAAACCCGACCCCCAAAACTGAAAATAAAGAAAATATATCGTTCTCTTTTGTTTAAAAAGAACAAAAATATGAAACCAATCTTTGTAATAAACACTTCCTAAGGAACCATGGCTGACCCCCAGCACCTCCCCAGCCCCTTTATGGTTTGACCTGTGGTTCTCCTGCCCTGGAACCGTGCAAAGTAGAAAACCCAAATATACAAACAGACCTCGGATCCATCTCTTCTGCACCAAGAGGGAAATCTGGTGTTCTCCCCGTTTGTTTTAGTAAGAACTCAGCAATCTCTGCAATATTTACACTGAGGAGTCTGGTGGAGAGTTTAAAGCCAAAGAGAATCCTGAAGCGCTCGGGGTGCTCTGGACGCTCCCGACGTGCCGAATCCGCCCTCGCCGCGTCCGCCCCGGGGCTGGGCAGGGCGTTGGCAGCTGCAGAGGAGCTGGAGGCCTCGACAGCGGGTCCCCTGGCACGTCCCCTGGCACGTCCGATGGCATGTCCGCTGGCAGGTCCCCTGGAAGATCCCCTGGCATGTCCCCTGGCATGTCCCCTGGCATGTCCCACGGGATGCCCAGCAGGGGCTCAGTTGGGTATCCTCTCGATGTAGATGGCGGGCGCGGCCGAGCGCGCGATGGTGGCGATGAAGCCGTGCTCGCGGCCCAGCTCCAGCGCGCAGGGCTCCGCCGGCTCCCGCGCCAGGCTGTCCAGCCCCTTGGGCACGTGCAGCGGCTTGTGGGCCTGGCAGTACCCCAGCACGGGCTGCTCGTAGCTGTAGTAGGGCAGAGTCTTCATGTGGTGAGGCACCTGCAGGGAGCGAGAGCAGAGAAGGGACGGGTCAGTGCTGGGCTGGGCCATGGCGGGTACCACGATGCCATGGCGGGTACCACGATGCCATGGTGGGTACTACGATGCCATGGTGGGTACCACGATACCATGCCGGGTACCGCGATGGCACGTCTGTGCCAGCATGGCCTCGGCCCCACACATGGACATCCCTTGGGGCTGCAGCAACACACACCCTGGGGGCTCCCCTGCAGCACCTGCAGGTGCCTCTGGGACAGGAGTGTTCACACTGACAGGCTGGGAGAGCTGGGCTGTTATCCTGGAGAGGGGAAGGGCCCATGGAGACCTCAGAGCCTCTTCCAGGGCCTAAAGGTGCTCCCAGAGAGGGACCTGGGACAAGGGATGGAGGGACAGGACCAGGGAGAAAGGCTTCCCACAGCCAGAGGGCAGGGTTAGATGGGAAACTGGGAGGGAATTCCTGGCTGTGAGGGTGGGGAGGAGCTGGGATGGAATTCCCACAGAAGTTGTGGCTGCTCCATCCCTGTGAGTGCCCAAGACCAGGTTGGACAGGGCTTGGAACAACCTGGGCTGGTGGGAGGTGTCCCTGCCCATGGCAGGGGGTGGGATGAGATGAGCTTTAAAGTCCCTTCAAACACAACCATTCCACGATTCCATGATCTGTGTCATGGATCCCCATATGTGGATGGACCTTCCACTCACCCTCCAGCTGAGGCTGGAGCAGAGGGAGCTGCTCTGCCTTTCCATGGCTCTTTGTGGGCAGATGTTCAGAGCAGTCCCAAGGGCTGAATTCTGCCTCTTTTGGACAATGCAGCTCTGAAGAGCAAACCAAGAGCTTTGTGTCACCAGCAGCTTTCAAAAACTGGCCCTTCTTCCCACGCCTGGAAAGGGGCTGAGTGTTTCCCCAGAGCTCAGAGCAGCCTGAGCATGGCAAAGGACTGGCAAACCCGGCATTCAGCACAGCTGGAACACTCTTTACTCCTACCAGGACAAAGCTGCTTGCCCAAGGTCAGGGTTTTCTGGGTTCTTTATCTTCCAAGCTCACCAAGATAAACACTATCAAAGCAGCTCCACTGGTGCTGCCAGAGCAGAGCAGATCCACACCTTGTACAAATGCATTTCCAAACCCTGCCAGATCCACCCTGGATCCAGCTCTTCTTATGTAAATCCTCAGGAACTGCAAGCCCCACACCTTCTTCTTTTTTCCATAAATGTTCTACACTTGCAAATGTTAATCCTACAACTAAATATGATTTATGGCACAACATCAGATACAGATCTTTGCAGATAATTTTATCATCTGCAAGAGATGAGCTGATCAAGAAGAAAGAAATATGCTCTTAGGGAAAAAACCGTTCACTGCAGGAGAGTTTATTCGAACGCTGCCACAAAACCTGAGCTCATTATAGCTGGAGAAATCCTACCCATAATCCAATCTTGGAACAAATGCCTTTTTATTTGCCAGGCTGAACTTTAAGTGAAGGCTACAGAGCTAATTTCTCACAAAATTTCATTACATGGAGCACCTCATTCAGAAAAGGCACGGGAAACACAAAGGCACTGAGAGCAATGGGGAGGGTTTGCAGGGTTTCAGCTCCTCCTGCACTTGGATCCCCAAGGCAGTTTGAGTCCTGCAGAACACCAGAGAGAGCCCAAAATTCTGGCATGAGCTGGAATTCAGCAGAAAACCTCATTTTACATGACAGCTGAGTGGGGAGGGTGCAGAAGAGAAGATGCTGGAGAGAATTTGATGGGCCAAGAACCTGATCTCCCCTTGGATACAGCAAGAGCTGTGCCAGTCCCTCTCAGGGATAGAGTTTGTCCTCAGCCTTTCCAGCAGCTCTTTATGGGTGCATAAAAGCCAAGGACTGTTTGTGTCCTGGAGATGGAGGTCCCTGCTCTGCAGTTCCTCAGCCACCTGAGCCTGTCTGCAAACCCCAAAGAGGAGCCAAAGGGACCTGCCAGCAAAGCAAAGGCAGAGGCAGGAGCAGAACAGGACCCTGCACCGTCCCCTCTGCCCCACTCTGCTGCCACCAACCACAGCCCTCTGGGCTACTGAACTCCTTCTATTCAGTTCTGGAAGGAGCTCAGCTGTAAATGAAGACAAGGAGTTGATCTTATGGAAACATAACACATGCAAACCAACCCCCTTTCTCCTGGAGAACCTGTCATAACATCTGACTCAGCTCTTGGCCTCCTGTGCTCCCTCACAGCTCCACTCCACGGCATGGTGGGTTCTCAGGGTGGGACGTGGGATCACACAACCATGGAATGGCCTGGGGTGGAAGGGACCTCAAGGAGCAGCTCACTGCACCCCCTGCCATGGGGCTGATTCTGGGGAGCTGATGCTGTTACTCCATCCAGTTGCAGACTGAGTCAGTGAACTAATCCCTGCTCTGAAGGAATCTCGAGGGATGACACAAAGCCCTTCCTGCCCCGGGGGCTCCGGGAGCTTCGCTGGGGTCGGGATTAGCTACCAGTGTTGACTTCTCAAGTCCACCCCTCCCTGGAGCTGCCTCCAGGTGGAACAAATGCTGCCTGTGAACAGGCACTCACTTCAAGCAGAGCTTTATTACAAGCCCCATTTACATAAATCCCCAATACAGGGAGAAGACAAAGGATCTCGCAGTGGAAACTTAAGGATGCAAATCCTCCCTTTCGCAGTCCAAGTGCCACTGGAGAGGTTCCCAGCTCAGCAGCTTTGTGAGGCACAGCCACTGCCCCAAAACGAGCTGGAGGAACTGAAGGCACCCAAACCACAACGAGAGTCTGGCCTGCATTAAAAAGTTATTTCTCAACATTCCCCTTTGAAAACATAAAAAAATGAAGCATAAATATTGCTGGGTAGTTGAACATTATCTGGTTTCCCACTTGCTGGTAGTTTGCAATGCAGGTAACCTGATTGATGGGGAATTGCCTGCCTGGTTAATGACTACACGATTAAATTACACGCAACTTTAGAACTTGTCCAGATGTAGTGGAAACTCAGAGCTTAAAAAATATGGCAGCTGTGTTTTCTCATTAGTGCTAATATTTAGTCTCAGAACACCATGACTTCACTGGTGAATTAACATCATAGCTGTTGATAAATCAAATTCAGAGTTCATTTTCAAGCCCATCATAATTTTGAGTAAAAATAAGCAAGATGTGCTATGGTGGTGCTGCCATTGGTGGAGCCTCAGAGACATGGATTGGGCACAGCAGGCACAGAGAGCTGGGACAAACAACCCCAGGGCAGCTCACTCTGCTGGAAACCCACAGTCCACAGCCCTGGACCAGCCCTGCACCAGCCCTGGATCAGCCGTGGACCAGCCCTGGACCAGCCCTGGACCAGCCGTGGACCAGCCCTGCACCAGCCCTGCACCAGCCCTGAACCAGCCCTGAACCAGCCCTGCACCAGCCCTGGATCAGCCCTGGACCAGCCCTGGACCAGCCCTGGACCAGCCCTGGACCAGCCCTGGACCAGCCCTGGACCAGCCCTGAACCAGCCCTGCACCAGCCCTGGATCAGCCCTGGACCAGCCCTGCACCAGCCCTGCACCAGCCCTCTGGAGCAGCTCAGCAAATGCTCCATCACCCCCATCCCAGCCAAGCCACTGCAGGGACACAGGTGGGCACTGAGGGTGGGGTGAGACAGGAGTGCTCTGTGTGTTCTGCCTCCAGCTGGCACAGCCCCAGCAGGGCCTGGCTCCTTTTGGAGCAGCCCTTTGGTTCTGCCATCCCTGTTTCCTCAGGTGATTCTCCAGTTGACAGAAACATCAGAACCTCGTGCTGGATGTCAGAGAGCACCTTGACCTAAAATGATGTGTTTGTTTAGGCCCATACAATACTTTACACAACAGACCAATTTAAAATAAACCAAACAAAAATACAGCTACTAATTTGGCATTTGGGATGAAAATACTCCCCAACTTTTAACCCCTTTCCCAGCTACACAGGGTGCACCAAGAAGGGAATTTTGTGATTGATTTGGTCATCCTTGGAAAGTGCATTTCGTGTTTTAAACCCTCGTGCACCATCTCCCTGTCAGCTCCACTGACACTGTGAACTGCATTTTAAGCTTCCCTTCCCTTCCTACTGATAACTTCCTAATCCTTCTATCCAATCACATAAATGCCTTTCCCTTTAAAGCAGAACCTCTCCATGGACTCTTTAACTGAGTGTGTTTTTCTAGAGATCAGGAGAAAAATCATCCACACCCCACTGCTCCCTCTATGGGCAGATTTGATCTTTCAATCAGGAAACGAAAAGGTTTCCCTAAAGGAAACTCCCAGAAAGAAAAGCCTTCTAAGCCTTGTTATTGTTCCTTGGGCAAACCATTTCTTTTAAATTGCTTGATGTGTTTTTCGTGGCATGTCTGGCTCCTGACAAAAGCCCCACTGATGAAAACCTTCCAGGGAGGTTCACAGGAACCTTTGATTTTCTGCTGTGAGGGCCAATCAAATAAACAAACTACCCAGATATTCTGATTGGAAAGCCATTAATGTTGCTCTCAGTGCTGGGAGGATCATTTCCCAGAGAATCCAATAGGGATGGGAGCCTGGTGGTTCAGAGAAAGCTTTTACAAAGCTCAGGGACACAAGATTAGTCCTTCAAATGAGCTGCAGTTGGAGAATTTACCCATCCAGATGCAAAAGAATCCCTTTGGGAGCCTCTGCACATCTTTGGGTGCCTGAACACACAGACCTTCAAACAGAGTCATTCTAAGGCAGCTCAGCTTTCATTTAGACACTTCAAGCTCTATTTTCTCCAGGAATTCCTGCTCTCTTTTCATCCCATCAGAGCTGCAGAGTGTGGATTGTTTGGCCTTCACCTCTCAGGCCAAGGCCAAGGTCCCTCCAGCCCCAGGGATGACGACAGAGCAGAGCACAGATCACCAATCCCAAAACAGCTCCCACAGAGCCTTCTCTGGAGCTCCAACACTCCCAGCTCGCTGAAGTGCTGCCATTTCAGGCCCCAAATTCCCCAGAGCTGCACCTTCCAAAGCACCTCAGAGCCCCCCAGCCCTGGGGCCAGAGCAGCGTTTAGTCTGTCAAAAAGGAATGATGACAATGAAGGCAAAGGTGGAGATGCTCTTCCCTCAGTGCCCACCAGGATGGCAAAGATGGCAACCTGCTCCCCCCAGCACTGCCAGGAAACAAGGATAGAGTTTAACATGAGCATCTGAGGATGTTCCTGCCACGGTGACAAGGAATGCACAGGAGAATGAGTGAAATAGTCTTTGTCTCATATTAAAACACTCCTATTCATTAGATCTGCTGAGAATTTAGAGGCTGCACAAGACCTGTCCCCAGAGTGATGGCTGCTGCAAAGATTTTTAAATGCTGTTCAAAGCTGTACACTGATTTTGTGCATCAGGAGAACAAAACTGTATTTCCTAAAGTGGGAGAAACGTGACTCAAATTGCACAATATTTTGTCCTAAAGACACGAGAAGGTACAAACAAAGCAACGTGATGAGTGGTGATTAAACCCACACCAGTGTGAGAAGAAAGGCATAAAAGAAATGGAAATTTCCCCTTCTATTTTAGCTACTTATACAATACCCAAAAGGTTTTGGCTGGAGCCAGATCAGGATCAGGGAAACCTCTGCCTGCACCTCTCAGGCTCCCTCACTGCAGAGACATTGGCACATCCAGCCCCCACTCAGCTGTGGCAAAACAAGATGCTACAGGTAATACAAGGAGCTCAAGCTCTTAAAGAGCCCCGAGATCCTCAGCTGGGAATTGCTACAACTCCCTGTGCTGCTGAAGCCTCTGTTTGCTGTGACAGAGCAAATGTTCTGCCACTGCTCCTCTCGGAGTGTGTGACAGGCAAAGGGGGACGCGGCAGCAGAGACGCTCCCGGGCTCCAAACACTCCTGAGATGGCAGAGACAGAGCAGGGAAGGGGGGGAGGGCAGGCACTGGGACAGTGTCAGAGAGCAGGGAGGGCAGAGCAGGCACTGGGACACTGTCAGAGAGCAGGGAGGGCAGAGCAGGCACTGGGACAGTGTCAGAGAGCAGGGAGGGCAGAGCAGGCACTGGGACAGTGTCAGAGAGCAGGGAGGGCAGAGCAGGCACTCAGACTCTGTTAGAGAGGAGGGAAGGGAGGGCAGGCCCTCAAACACTGTTAGAAAGCCAAGAACACACAGGGGCTTCAGTCACATTCTATAGAATTTTTGTACATCACAGACCAAGTGAGCAGAAAATTAATGCAAGAGTGTCCAGCATTGCAGGCAAGGACATTTCCCAATGAGAGAATATTTTTTTAATGCTCTACAGAAAACAAATGACTTTTTCCTTCCTATGGCCAAGTGTTACAATATGCAGGGGAATCACTGTAAAGGCATATTTAGAATCCCTGAGAAAACTGGAAGGAAGATGGGTTAGGAAATCTCCTTCCTTAGCAATCTTTGCTGCTGCAAAACCGAGCAGATCAATTCAATTACTGCATGAAAGCAAAAGCAATGGGAATTATTATTGAGCAATAGTAGCTTAGGGACACTTTCAAAGCAGAAAGAATGTCTGGATGACACTAAACAAAAAAAACAACAAACAAAGCACATGCTAATCCTCAAAAGAGCTCCTGTGTGACATGAGAGGAGAGAGCAGCAACAGCACAAGGCAGAGCAGTGAAAAATCAGGAACTGAGCTTGGGTGGTTAACCCAGAGACAGCTCTGCTGCCTGGGAAGCTGTGGCTGCCCCATCCCTGGAATATTCCAGGCCAGGTTGGATGGGCCTTGGAGCAGCCTGGGCTGGTGGGAGGTGTCCCTGCCCATGGCACTGGATGGGCTCCAAGGTCCCTTCCAACCCAAACCATGAACCCTCTGAGCACCAGCACAGAAACAACTCAGTAAAGATGGTGAAGATGTAGAGGGAAGGAAAGATGTCCCAGGCAGTTCCCTGTGGAGATGGAAATCAGCAAGTCTTCTTCATTTTGCCCCATTCCAAGTACTCCCAGAGAGCAGCTCCAGACGTTGTTCAGGACAGAACAGCTCGGGCCCTGCTCTGTGCCAGGACCCCCCTGGTGGGAGCCAGAGCCAGACTGAGCAGCACAAGGATGGGGATGTGTGAATGTGCCCAAAGCCTGGGACTGGCTCTGCAAAGCAGCGTGTTCAGGCAGCACTGAAGAGCCTCCCGTGGCACTGAGCACTGCTGGCTGCAGCCAGGAGAGGGCTGCAGAGCACCTGCACTGCCCACTGCTCGCCTGGGCACACGCTGGGCACGCTCTGGGACTGCAGCAAAGCCAAACGAGACTGTTGTGTCTCATCTGACACAGCCAACAATAACAGGCAACAATAGTTGTTGCCCACTTGGGCTGTTCCTGTGCTTTCCAGGGCAGCAGTGATGGGGGGAAGCACAAGAACCAGGTCCAAGGAACCCTGGAGCCAGGTGTGCCAAGCAGAGGGGCAGCTGCTGGAATACCTGCCATGGGTGAGAGCCAGCCAGGCACAAAAAAAGGGCTTCCAGCCACTGTGCCATGGCTGGGCTTGTTCTCTTTGGGAAAGGTAATGCCAGTGTGTGCCAAGGGCTCAGCAAGCAGCTGAGGGGTTCCACTTCTTCAGGGTGTGGAATTCCCTTGGTGGGACCTGGGGCTGGAACTTGAACAACCTTCTGCACGGGATCATGGAATGGTTTGGGTTGGAACCAACCCTGAAGCTGCTTTGGCAGAACTGTGCATGCTGCTCACATTTCAGTCTGGATTGTTAGAAATCACTGAAATGTAGAATGGTTTTGGTTGGAAGGGATCCTAAAGCTCATCTCACTCCACTCACACACCTTCCCCTATCCCAGGTTGCTCCAAGCCCCGTCCAACCTGGCCTTGGCCACTTCCAGGGATGAGACAGCCACTGGACAACCTGTTCCAGTGCCTCCCCACCCTCAGAGGAAAGACTTTCTATCCCATTGACGGGTCTATACCCCTTGCAGGTCCTGGCACAAACACCCAATGCCTCGTTCACCTCTAAGATCCAAATGACATCATGACCAGAGCCCAAACTACACAAGGGTGAAACACACTGGGACAAGAAGAGAAGGAGATAAATAAACCTCTCCCAGTCCAAACTCTGATGTTTATTTGCAGTGCCCAGAGGCCTCGAGAGAGCTGGAGCTGCGTCAGGTGGCACACAAGGCTCGGGAGCTCGGTGAGTCCCTGCCCCGAAGAGCTTGTTCTCCAGACAGGCGTGACAGATGAAGGGTGGGAGAAAGGCAAACAGCAAACAAGAAAAAGATCTCAGAACTGATGCACAGATTGAGAGACAGATTTTTCCACAAGCTAAATACATGAATACAGATCCTTTATCCCCAAATGACTCCCCCTGTCATGTGGCCACGGCGACTGTGTGTGTGTTTGTGTGATCCAGCCCAGGAGCAGCAGAGCTGCAGAGCACAGGAGTCGGGGTCGAGCACAGGGTGTCCACAGCACACAGTTTGGAGCACTTACATCAAACAAGCTCCAGTCTGGCCCCATAAACTCTCAGAGCAGATCTAGTTTAGCTTCATCTCACAAGGATTCAGCCTCTGCTCTGTGATGGAGTCAAACCATGGCAGCAACAAGAACAACCAGCAGCTTTGTCCCTCAGCCAAGGGCTCTGCAGCCACTGCTCAGAGAAATCTTGTGATGCTGCTCTGAGATGAGCAGATAACATTACCCTCACTTTGTAGATAAATAAAGAGAGGTCAAACAACTCCCTCAGGGCAATGTAGAGAGTTAAACACCCACATCAAAGAGTTTAACACAGACTGACATCACAGTTCCTACCAAAAAGCCAAGGGAACAGAAGCAGGAGTGGAAGTTGTCAGCCCAACATCAGACACCTTGCTCTGGATCTTGGTCTCCAACATAATCCCACCTGGATCTGCCTCCCAAATGAACACCCAGCATCAGACCTATCTAGAAAGAACCACAATTTTTCACACCTTAATGCACCTCTGTGCTTGCTTAGTGCTGTCCTCTAAAATCAGAGCAAGTGCTGCATTTCTGCATTCAGGAAATATTTACCTGGAGGTTCTGGTCACTGGTTTTTTCCTGGTGACTCACTCCTGCAGGCACATCCCTTCCAGGCTTTCTGCATCTTGCCCATGGCCTTTGGGTTCTGGGGCTGTGAACCCACCCCATGAGGACTCTCAGTCTCAGGCAGCTCTGGCTGTTTCCTCCCCTGTCCCTGCCAGTTGGGCAGACCCAGCAGGCTCAGGGGGACCTTCTCCCTCTCTGCAACTCCCTGGCAGGAGTGGGGAGCTGTGGGGGTTGGGCTCTGCTGCCAGGGAACAAGGGACTGGATGAGAGGAAATGGCCTCCAGCTGCCCCAGGGGAGGTTCAGGTTGGATATTGGGGAACATTTTTCATGGAAAGGGTTGTAAAGCCTTGGAAGAGGCTGCTCAGGGCAGTGTTGGAATCACCATCATGGAAGTGCCCAAAAACTCTGTGGATGTGGCACTTGAGGGGGCCATGGTGGTGGTGCTGCTCACTGGTGGACTTGATGCTCTCAAAGGTCTTTTCCCACCTTATCAATTCCATGATTCTATTTAAGCATCCTTTAGTTCCCCAGTAATTCTTGGGTTCCCCTCCTTATTCTTTACTCTGGAACAAAGGACACCAAAACACAAAAGCAATCAGAAGGACCAACCCCTGCAGGGATCACAGGCAGGTATTTACTCCCTGAGGAGGAGCCTCAGAGCTTCATCTCTTGTCATAACGACACCACCGAGGTGTACCAAGGGCTGGGAGTGACAGTAGTGCTGGACAATGGTTGACATGGTTACCCTTTTCCTCTTTGTGCTGCAGGTGTGTAGGAAGTTCAGCTTCAAAACCTGCCCACAAAGGAGCACAATGAGATGCACTCTGTCCCCATTGCCATGGAAAAAAGGCTGTGCCAATGCCAGCCTCGTGCCCTTTGAAAGCAGAACAGCCCTGAATCAAAGCTCCCAGCACTGCTCCACAGCACTTATTCACTGGGGCTTTGTGGTCAGGAACTGGAACACTTTTATGAAGTTCTAAGGGAAAAAAAATTATCTCCTGACAATGAGTCTCTTGTAGTAAGTGCTGGAAATAATGAACAGCTGCAGAGCTGCCTTTGGAAGGTGAAGGGAAGCAAAGGCACCTTAATGTGCATTTAAAGCAGGAACAGGTCAGGCTCCAAGATGTTTATTGGGCATAATGGAAACATTTGGTTGTCAAAGGAAACATTAAAAAAAATGGACAGAGTTGGGTGGCTGCATTATTGAATCCCATATTTATGCATCAGAAAGGGAACAGCTGCAGAGGAGAGGGGAGGGTGATCAACCATGGCCCCACTGCAGCCTCCACCATATGCTCTGGGGCTGACAAATGAGGGCAGGAGCTCGCAGGGTTTTCTTCCCTTCTGCCAAGGTATCAATACAAGAGGAATATAATGAAGTCCATAATTCCTCAGCAGTTGTCCTTCACTGAGGGCTCTGCTGCCACTCCTGCCACCAGTGACAGCCATGGGGACTCCAGCACTGCCAAACTTCATCCCACCTGAAGCCAGGGAATATGTTTATCTCGAACTAAAGGGTGGGAGCACCACTGAAAGAAACTGAGAATCATTTACTGAACCACTCAGACCTAATTCCACAGGGAAAATGAAACGTGTGTTTCCTAATTCCCACATAATGACACTGGGAAACAGCACAGAGGCCAGGCCAGGAACAGCAGGAATTCTGGGGGGTAAGATATAACCAGCAAGAGAAGAAATGCTTTCCTCTGACACTGGGGATGGAATTGCCAGAGCAGCTGTGGCTGCCCCTGGATCCCTGGAAGTGCCCAAGGCCAGGCTGGACAAGGCTTGGAGCACCCTGGGACAGTGCAAGGTGTCCCTGCCCATGGCAGGGGTGGAATGAGCTGAGGTTTGAGGCCTCTTCCCACCCAAACTGTTCTTTCAGTCCTTGATTCCATGACCCTGGTTCATATTTTGATAGTTCAGATTTCCATCAAGAAAAGGTGATGCCTCTAAAAATGCAGCATTGATAGAAAATGTGAGCAGCAAAGCAGAGCTCCAGCACCTTCCCCACTGCTCTCCAGTCTCTCTGTGCCATCTCCAATGAGCTCATTGCACTTCTCTGTGCTTTGCCATGGAAACGTGCTGCTGGTTTCACAGAGCTGATTTTTAATATTGTTTATTGAATGCAAAACCCCATGGAAAGGTTGTTCATCCTAAATCCCAGGCCTTGACATCAGAATCCCACGGACATTTCCTTATAAACTGGGAGTTAAAACAGGAGGTTGGGTGAGTAAGGAGGGGATTGGTGTGTGCTGGCCCCGTTATCCCCAGCCCCAAAGTTTTGTAAACAGGATTATGCAGCTGAACACAGAATCTGGAACTATTTTTAACTGGGCTGTACAGCCTGAATCCAAGAGCAGGGAGGTCCTGGGAGGGGCTGCAGCTCAGCTGCACAGGCCTGAGCTGGACCTTCAAAAGCCTTTTCAGCTCATTGGCACCCTTTGCCTCCCACCAAACCTGCCCCCCGGTCAGTTGTGCTCCTTTGATGTTCCCCAGTCCCCAAACACTCCCCTGTCCTGTCCTCCACCACCTTTCCCTGGGTCTCCATGGCCTTCCCAGACTCCCTTCCCATGGCTCTACCCCACACTGGGATTTCCATCCTCTCAAAGCCTTGAATCCAGAGCTTGGGAGTATTTTTTTCTAAATTCTTCCAGCCAGGGCTTGATCCAAACTCAAACCAAAGCAAAAGGAGCAAAGTAACTCCAGTCCCAACTCCCTGAACAACCCTGGAAAGAGCTTGGGGGTTTGAGACACTGATGGAGATTGGCAGAACAAGTGGAACAGAATGAAGGAGAGGCCTTTCCAAAGGTGCTATCCATGGATAAGGCACTTTCAGCACAGGTTGTACCCACTTGCTGCTCAGTTTGCTGGAGATTTAACCCCAATTCCTCAGCCAGGCAAGGAGAAGCTCCCACCGGAGAACTTTGCCTGGGAAATCCATTTAAATGAGGCAAAACAACTAATTTGGTGCTCTTGAAGTTTTACTGTGCATTTCCAGGGAATTCCTGCTCTTCTGTAGCTAAAGCTGGCAAACAAACAGCTCCTTATATCTATCTTTAGTTCATTTATTATGTGGATGGGAAATCTGTTTTTCAGGAAATAAAAACAAACCTATTTCAGCCTCTGGAGGAGTTTCTGCCACCATTAGGAACTCACAGGCTCTTCCAGGTAAGTATGAGCAGGGCAGGAAAATGGGCAGCAACATTAGTTTGGGGACATGAGAATGATCTTTTGAGAACTTCCCTTCCAGCCACGGGGTAGGAGGGAGGTCAGTGGGGCAGGTTTGGAGTTTATCCACAGCAGCATTTCAGGTTTCCTCTGCAGGTACCAAACTGGGACACCTCCTTGCCCTGCCAACTGAGCTGGGCATCAGGTGGTTCCACCAGGAAAGGGCTGACTCACAGAACCAGGGAAGGTCCTGAGCTGGAAGGACCCCCAGAGACCATCCAGTCCAACCCCTGGCCCAGCACAGACACCCCCACAATCCCTCCCTGGCCTTCAGAGCGTTGTCCCAACACTCCTGGAGCTCTGGCAGCCCTGGGGAGCCTGGGCAGTGCCCACCACCCTCTGGGGGAAGTGGCTGCTTGGGAAGACTTTGGAAGAAGTGGGATGAGAGTGGAACAAGCCCCAAGGTCCCCACAGTCCCTGCCAGCAGCAAGGGCCTCCTGCAGCCTGAAGTTCATGCACCAGCAGCTCCTCCCACCCAACAATGGCTTTTCACTGAACAATCTACCAACAACAGCCACTTTGAGTATAATTAAGTAATTAATTATATTTTCTAATCTATTAAGCCTTGATTGCTTATCAAAGCATTCAGCTGGATCATTTTCCTCTTGTCATTTCCAATTAATTTTGCCTTTTTTTTTAAGGAAAAGAAAGCAGAGGAAAAAGTCTCTCAAATACACAATCACCTGCCAGAGATAGAGGAAAGAAGGGACAGACCCCCCTTATTTTCTCATTTCAGAGCTCACACAAGTCTAACATGCAACTACATACCCAAGGATGAACAGTGGGATGGGAGCCAAAATTCCCCCAGGCCTTCCCAGCCCTTCCCTGCAGAAAGATCCTCCACTTGGCCATTTGCTGCCTGCCCATCCTCTCCCTCCCTTTGCCCCACCCAGGTGCCCTCAGGTGTTCCTCATCTGGGAACAGCCTTTCCCCTCAGGTGCCACCTACATTTTGGGTGTTAATGACCCCAAGATTGCCTCGTGCCATTCCCAGCCTAAAGAAAGGGATCTACAATATAGGATTGGTTTAAGTTGTTCCTTCCAGGATTGACAATAAAAACTGAACAATCAGAAAACTTTTTCTAAGAAAAATAATCCAATCTATGACATTCAACTTGGTGGAGAAATGAATTTCTCTGTCAATACCAGCACAAACAGGTTTTCTCCTCCTTCTCCTTGGCTGTTGAAGTCATTCTTTTAAAAATAGACCCGTGGCTGTGTTGCCATTCAGAGCTGGGAGGCAGAGCCCGGCCAGCACAGGGGCCCTGGCCAGGAATGAAGTGCCTTATTGACCAGGGGAACACAGGGAGGTGAAGCACTAAATCCTGCCAGCTCCAATCTCAAACTGTCAGGCCAGCAAAGTTATTCCCAGCTCAGTGCAAGGAAATTCTACCTCAGAAATGATCTTAATAAACAATTTGGGAAGGTTTGTCTGTTTGCTGAATCTGGGGCAAAGCACAACTGTCTGAAGGGCACTGGGGTGAGGGGGGTCAGGCTCTTCTGCCGTGTCCCAAGTGACAGGAGTGAGGAGATGGCCTCAAATTGCCCCAGGGGAGGGGCAGACTCCAGATCAGACACAGGTTTGTCACTGGCAGAGTGATCAGGCCTTGGAATAAGTTGCCCAGGGGGTGGTGGAGTCGTCACCTCTGTCAGTGTTCAGGAGGCACCTGGATGAGGCACTTGGGGCCTTTATGGGGTGATGGTGGTGCTGGGTCAGGGTGGGACTGGGTGGTCCTGAAGGTCTCCTCCAGCCTTGAGGATTCTGGGAATCTGCAAACTCTTAAGGCCGAGTCTGTGTCCAGAGTTCAAGGTCCTGACAACACTCTCCTGGAGAATTCCAGCCCCACATGCCCTGAGCAGCTTCCAGGGAGCAATTCAGCCTCAGAGAGAGGATCTGTGTGGGATCTGTGTCTCACCTGAGCTCTCCTGGGTCACTGTGTGAGGAAAAGGTTTAAAATTTGGTTTCAGAGACATAACCCTGAATGGATCCCAGTCCCCTCCATTCCTGCTCTGTCCCTCTACAGCTTCATTCCACCAGTCCTTCCATGAGCATCTCCACTCTCAGTCTCTGCAGTGTGGGTTGCTGGGAGGCACAAAGGACACTCACAGCTGCCCTGGACCCACCAGGGAACCCTGAAAACAGAAGGACTGAGGACTTTGGGGGCTGCAAAGCAGAACAGATTCATGTCCAAGTGTGACCAGTTTTCCCTCCCCCTCCTCAGCCCAGTCCCACCTGCCCAGCACAGCATTGCAGGTGCACTTTGCATTTTTCCTTCCTTTAAATAGAAATAACTAATTAAAACGAATAAATTAATGGGTACTCAAAATACATATAAAGAGGGAGCAGCATTTAAAGCTACTGGCCCTGCTCCTGAGGAACAGTGAGGGCCCTCAGCACTCTCTGTTGGGATTTCTGTCACGGAACAGCAAAGCTTTTCAATCACATCAGCAAAGAGCTGGAGATAAGGTAGGGCCAGAAAAGGAATTACATGGGATATACCCTGTATAATTTGGCTTTATGGCTGGGGGAAAACATAAAAACCAGAGGCAGTCTCTGAAAGCCTCAGTGGTTTTAGGATTTCAGCTTTAAAACAACTTATTTACTGGGAGACAAAACTGGGATAATGTTTCAAAAAGTGGCTCTGTGGCTTCAAAACTTGAATGTGGTTGTCAGACCTGCCTTAAGCACTCAAAGTTCAGTTCAAGTTTGGAGTGGCCATGAGCACAGAAGCAACTGAGATGTTCAGAGTCTGGGGGTTCCACAGCTGAGAAGGAACCTTTGTACTCCTGAACACTGAAGGTCCACCATGACATCCCGTTCTCCAACTGAACCTGCAGCCAGAGCAGAGTTGGGAGAGAATTCCCTGCACTGAAATGTGCCCCAAAGCAGGTCCCTCCCTGCTCTTTAAAGGAAGGAACAAACGGAACAGGAGCTCATTTCTGAGATGAATAAAATGGAGCAGGACTAAATTAGGAAGTATTTGAGCACAATGCTCATCTCCTGGATCTTTAGGAGGATCCCACAGGTCTCCAGCTGCACTGGCAGCTCCTTCCCCTCTGCAGGTGGCTGCTGTTGTTGTTTCCACAGGGGAGCTGCAGCCCAGCCTGGGACTGAGACTGTCTCATTTTAATGAATTCATTTGCCTGCAAGCACAATTCAGCCTTCACAGAAATGTGTCCAGGCTGGAGGAAAAAGGGGAAAAAGCTGCTGTTTGGTGTGAGCCAAACAGAAGTCCCAGAGGTGGTGTGGAAGATGCTCCAGGACAAAGGAGCTCCACAGAAACAGAGAACCCAGAGAGCCCAGAGAGAGCCCAGAGAGAGCCCAGAGAGCCCAGAGAGTCCAGAGAGAGCCCAGAGAGTCCAGAGAGCACAGGCAGCCCCAGCTCCCAGGGCACCCACAGCACAGCAGCAGGACTAAGCTGGCCTGGCACTCCATCCCTGTGCCCACGGGCTCGGAGGTGCTGAGCCACCATCTGCCCTTCCCTGGGGCACATCTGCTGCTGCAGCACCTGCTCGTGCTGGCACTGCCCAGCGCAGGGCAGAGCTTCCTTCCCCACAGGGTGCCCCGAGGGGCTGGCACTGGGCTGGCTGCACACTGTGGGCTGTAAGGGAGCAGTGAGTCCCAGAAATGAGACAGTTCATGTGCAGAGCTCAGAGGGGTGGCATTCGTTTGTTCAGCCCATCGTGCTGGGTGCCCCCACCCCCTGCAGCGAGCCCTGCTCAGGCAGCAGAGCAGCCCCCAAACCCTGCACCTGGCACCAAACACACTCCTGGGCACCTGGGCCACCCCCTGCCCCTCACCCCAGGCTTGTGTCCCCTCTCAGTTCCAAGAGTTCAAACAATGGCCAAGCTCTGGAGCTTTCCTGCCATCCCAAACCCAATTCCACACCATGACAGCCTGATTAATCTTCTTGTGTTTGCCCAGCACAGGGCTCTGCCCAGCTGTGCCATGTGGGGACTCTTGCTGGGAGCACATCTGGCAGGATTCGGTGTGGAGGGAGGAATGCAGCAGGTTTTGTGTGATTCTGTCTGGATTTGCAGAGCTCTGTGCCCATGGAGAGCTCCAGACACGGCAGAGAGAGGGACCTCTGCACCATGTCCTGCATCTCCAGCAACACCTGAGCATCAGAATGCAGCAGGAAAGGTGTCTCTGCCCAGGGAGACATCATCACTCCCACACACAGCACTCAGGCAAAGAAAGATGATGTGACTTGGCCAAGGTCACACGGGAAGGTGTGACAGAGCTGGGAGCGGAGCCAGAGCCTCCTGTCCTCAGCTCAACTCCTCCAGCTCCTGTTTCCCAAGGTGTGCACTCCCTTCCTCCCCTCCAGGGCTCTGATTCCACACACTGGCCCATCATGAGCACGTGTGGACTGCTGTGAAACTGCATTCCCTCATCCTGCTGAGCTCCTGCTGCAGGTGGAGCAGTTCCTGGAGACACCTGGGCACAGGTTCCCCTCCCCTGGTCACAGGTTCCCCTCCCCTGAATGGCACCAAACCCAAGCTCTGTTTGATCTTTCTCCCTGTTCTTTGGCCTTTGGGTGCCCAGCTGTGCATCCCCTGACCAGCACCATCCTGATGGGACAAAGTTGACTAAAACCTCACCAAAACCACCTTCAGGCCATCACTGCTGTGAGCACGAACCTCCCATCCCCTGCCCTGCTCACAGAGCTGAACCCTGCTGGGTTTGTCTCCTAATATTTGTTTCTGTTCTTAATCCCTCAGGCCCTGGCCCCGTGAAATGGGGAGATTACCCCCATTTTCACTGAATCAAAGGTTCTGAGACCTTTCACCTAAGACATGACCATGAAGCAGACCCTGAAGAGCTCCAAAGAAATTCAGGACTCACAAAAAATCTGTGCCATGGTTGGAGTTGGAGGGCGAGGTCTGACTGTTGTCAGGGCTGAGCTTAAATTACTTCACCACAAAATAGTGGAAGGTCACAGGATTTCAATCAAAACACTTGGCCAGGATAAATCTTGTCTCTCCATGGAAGCTCCTGGTGCTGTTCAGACTTATCCCTGCTAAAGCCAGGCTCGATTTGTAGTCTCAATATCAGTCAATAACATTTGCTGTCCTGTTTTTAAATGAGAGCTAAATTTGTCTCTGCTTGAGGGGCCTGCAGACACATCATTGTGGTTTCTCACATTTACATCAAGAGAATTTCACCTGCACCTGAGAATTTTCCAAAGGTAAAACTCTCCTTTGCACTGTGGTATTTTTTCCCAGTTTGGCTGCCTAAATTCCTGATCATTATTTGGCTAATGAGCAGTGGCACCCACTGCTTTCCCTGGGAGCCACCCTGGGAATAGAGAAGACAAAAACAGGGGGAGGGGAGGAGGAAGAACCTGCAGGTTCTTTGGGATAATTATAATTTGTGTCAAATAAGACAAATATTTCAATTTTGGGCAATATGTACCTAAAGAATGAACGTGGGCTGTTTCAGTCACAACATGTCATGGCAAAGAGTCTGATCAGGTGTCTGCAGTGGTGCAATTAAACCTGGCATGTAGTAATTAGGGAGACTGTACTCAACACATACCACAAGGTTTCCTACGAGCTGTTGTCTTGCACTGGGGAAGTGATCACAGAGACAACAGAACCACTCACTGATGCCAAAGGGTACAAAACTGAGGCTGGAGAAAGGTCTTTTGTGGTGGGCATGATGGAGAGGAACGTGGAGAGGAACTGGAATGACTGGGAATCCCTGCCAGGGTCACACTGCCAGTGGAGAGCAGGACAACAACCCATGGGAGCTGATGGAGCCGCTTTCTGAAATGGGATGGGCAATTATCCTACCCAAGGGATTTTCAAATGCAATGAACACCCTGAAAGTGGAGAATCATCTCCAGAAAACCACATGGAAGAGGCTCCCCAGGGATGTGTGGGCTCTCAAGCCTTGGAAGTGTTAAAAAAGAGGAGCAGACATGGCACTTCATGGTGTGGTTTGTGGCCTTGGTGGGATGTGGTCGAAGGCTTGGAGGTCTTTTCCAGCCCTGATGATTCCATGTGCACCCCATTCTGGTGCTCTGCCACAATGTCTGACAATGTCTGACAAACTATTTTTCCAGAGAGAAAAGTGAACTTTTGTAAATCTTTCAGAGCAGAAACTCTGAGTCCCAGGAGCAAATCTCCCACCACTGAAGTCTCCTGAAGTCCTGAGACTCCCGACAGGACCATCAGCCAGCAGAGCAGCCATGAACAGAACTCCTCCCCGTGTTGCACGGGCTCTCTGGCAGTGCAGCTGCTGCTAATGAGAGCTGTAGTTCACATGTCAGAGCACAGTGAAACAATTAGGAGTCGTGTCCTACTTCCTAAATACCAATATTGACAAAGGAGTAGAACTTAAACTACCATGAGACGTTTTTATGGGTGCTCAGAAGTTCCTGAGTTATATGGAGTGGGTTGGGGAGTTAAAAAGGAGGAGGATACACTCCCAAGCTTCAAACCAACAACCAAGTGCTCAGAGTCAGGCAGGAGATGCCACCCTGGAGCAGGTCAGGGTCTAACTGGGTGTAACAGGATGTTTTATGGTTGTGCTTCTGAAGTTCCCACACTAACGAAGTACAGGCACAATTCAGCTAATTCTGGAGTGTTACTTTTATGCCTCCCACTAAAAGAGAAGATTTTTCAAAACTACTCAGGGCATGTGGGTACTAAATTTTCATAAAAATTAATGGGAGCTGAGTCTCCCAATGCCCCAAAGCGGCTCTGAAAGTCTCAGACCAAACATATACAAGTCCAATCCATTCTGAAGGCTCCCGGTGCCCTTTACAGCCCTTGCTGGGGCTGCACAGAGCACATTTCCCCAGAGCAGCTGCCCCTGGGCACAGCAGCACTGCATCAAAGTCAGGCACTGCCAGTGAAGAATGCCCAGGGGCAACTGGGGGCAACTTAATGGGCTCTGATATACAGAGGCCCCGAGGATCTAATGCTTCCCTCTGGCCTTGGATGCCACAAAACTGAGCTCCAACACGGCCTAGAGAAAGTTCAGGAAGCCCTGGAAGGTGAGGCAGGGGCTGCCAGGAGACAAAGAGCTCCAGTGTCAGCCTTGTGCAGAACTACAGCTGCCCAGGGAGTGCCAGTGCAGCCAAGGAGGGGCAGTGCCCCGGACCCAGATCCAGCCTGGCCCTGAGCTGGAATCACCAGAACATCAGAATTGAGCCCAGGGGTTCACACAAGTGTGGGGGTGATATCCAAGGGCTGCAGGAGCTCAGCTCTCCCACCTCTGATGAGCCCTGGGCTGGGAGATGAACCAGCATACCCTGGGGCAGGAGGTGCCTCAGGAACATCTCCAGGGGCTCAGTGGAACCCCAGCCCCAGGGGGCACCACCTGCAGCTCCTGCCTGAGGGGCAGGACAGGGAATGGATTCACACTGCAGGGGTGGGTGGGATATGGGGAAGGGATTTCTGCCTGGGGGACTGCTGGGGGCTGGGATGGAATTCCCAGAGCAGCTGAGGCTGCCCCTGCATCCCTGGCAGTGCCCAAGGCCAGGTTGGACTGGGCTTGGAGCAGCCTGGGCTGGTGGGAGGTGTCCCTGCCCATGGCATTAGATGATCTTTAATCCCTTCCAACCCAAAGCATTCCATGATTTTATGATTCTAGAACTGAAAAGCACAGGTCAAGTCACAAGTTTCAGGACAGAAAATGTTTCCTCTGAACAAGCCAAGGGAAAAGGCCACTCTCTTCAACACTGTGTCCCTTCACCTTCCTCATGCAAACACCTCCTGTGCTCTCAGACTGTCCCTTTTGTCCTGCTGATACTGATACAAACCCCAAACCCTGCACAGACAGACTGACTTGGTGCAATTATGGATGGACATTCTGTTTGGAGCACATTTAACAGGATCATCAGTTCATGACACCCCAAATTATAATAATTCCAGCCAGAATTTTTTGTACTTACTCATTCCCAGACTGTTATGGGGCCTCTTTGGAGGAGTGAAATTGGTGCTTGCAGCCTTGACAGCAAAGGACAAGTGCCTTGGCAGGACAAAATGCTTCTCTAAGAATAATTAAATCCAAGTGTGGTGTAAATCCCAGGGGTGCCTCTCCTGGGTAGTTTTTCTATCAGGAGACTTCCAAACCTTAAATCCAATATTTCAAATTTATGGGTACTACCTGTGGTTCCAAGGTGAGAGGCAGCTGCAGCTGCTCTGATGCACCTGCCCATCTCACCTTTCCTTTCAGTGCAAGAAAGAAAAAGGAGAACAAAATGCTCCCCTGCATGTCCTGGCATCTCTAATTTCTGTCTGAACAAACACAGGTAAAGGGTTTGCAATAATAAAAACCATTCCCACGAGCCTGATGGGTAAACATAAATCCAGGAGGAGCAGAATTGTTTACATTGCAACCTGAATGTTACAGAAATGTGGCCCCAGGCAAGGTCAGAACATGGAGCAGGAGACAGCACAGACAGGTACAACAAACCTGCATTATTTTGGTTAAAAATAGGGAACTGATGCACAAAAAAGCTTCAGGAAATTGCCCCAAATTATCCAGGTTTCTGTCAGAGAACTACCAAGGACTGTAACTAAACACTCTGAGTTCAAACTCAAATCAAATATAATTGGGGACAAGAAGAGACATGAGAAAAGAGATGAACTTATTGATGCTGATCCACCACCAAGTGGAGGGTGGACTGAGGGGATCTTTAAAGTCCTTCCAACCCAACCCATGCCCTGGCTCTGTGATTTGCATCTCCAGGAGCTCAGGGCAGCCAGAGCAGGTTCCTGGGCTGGGGTATCAGGGCCACATCCCGTGGCAGCAGCTCAGCAATGAACCCCCAGGGCACTCCCCGCTGCCAACACCGAGGGCACCGAGCAGGGACGACACTTGTACCCACTCAGCAGAGACACCAAGACAATCCCAGGGCTGAAAGCTCCACAGGCAGTGCTGACAGCAGGTCAGCTTGCACAAGGCCATAAATAGGTAATTTGACTTGGGAAAGCACTTTGGGATGGTTGGGGCTGGAAAGTGATACTGAAAAGAGAATCTACGTGTACATGTGGCTTATTCCACTGCAGCACAGACTCAACACATCCCACTGCAGTGCCACGAGGAATAAAGGAGGCTGGAAAGGAGCAGCTGACAACCCCTTCCTTTTGGAACAGAAAATCCTGCTGGTGTCGAACCAGACACGTTCACAGCCACGCTGAGGGCCACAGGCTCAGCTCTGAGAGCACTTGGAAAGGTCACCTGGAGGAAGGAGCAGCCAACAGACAATGCAATATGTAACATTTAGAATGCCAAACCCAAAGTAAACTTCCAAAAGTCTTTTCCTGGGGGATGCTGAACAAGGGAGATGAAAGGATGAACCAAGGTGTGATGGAATAGCAAATTAGGTGCCAGTGAGGGTAAAAGTATCTCCTTAAAAGATTTCTAAAATGCACCAAAATCAGAAAGAATCTGTAAAAATATCTAAATCTCGTTCAAAGGTGCTGTCAACAACTTAAGGGACATGGCATGAACTGTGTGTTTGGTGCACATAGTAAAGGATCTTTACTATGAACAGATTAACCATCTAAAGACAACACAGAAACGGCAGGGCTTTAATTACTGACCCCTCCAACATGACACACCTCAAATAGTGACTTATAATTTATTCAAAGCATCTACTGATCCCCCAGTGAGCTTTTATAGCCTATTAATAGATGACCCCCTTGAGCACGTGATCCAAAAGCCCAGATACAAACAGCTCTGGAGCTGTGCTGGGACTGGCTCTGCCCTGTCTGTTCACGGTCAGGCCATTTCCCCTCCCACCTCCAGAGTGCCCAAGAAGTGGGGCTGGATCAGAGCTGGGCCAGGAAACCAAGAGACATTTCTGTATCCTCTTTGGTGCCAGGGGGGTTGGAGCAAAGACTGAGAGAGAACATCATCATGATCAGAGATGAAAAGGACATTCCACTGCTCAGATCTCTCTTTCAAGGAGAGCCAAACCCAGTGCTGGGACCCTGGCACCAGTTCCTTTGTGGTGGCACTGAGCAGTCACGGGGCAGTGCAGGGGGCAGGGGAGGGCTCAGGTGGGGCTGGCCCTGGGGGACCCCATCAAGAGAGGCAAAGCAGCCCCTTGAGAGGGTTCTGACTGAGACAACAGAGGAGAGAATCTCTAACTGTTTGCAGCAGCCCTTGAAGAAGAGGTTTTAAGGACAATGTGGTTATTTCCTCCAACAGCACCTCAGTGTCTGATTCCACAGCACCCTGAGGAACATCAGCTCTTCATTCCTGCCCATCTCATTTGCTCTCTTCCCTCACACTGCCCTGCTCCCATGCTGCCTCCCCCAGGGGGGCACTGCCAGGCAGGCAAGGGCACAGCTGGCACACCCTCTGCTGGCCCTGGGGACACCCAGACACAACTGCCCCTGTCCCCAGCACCAGCTCTGCCATCCCAACCTCTCCCTGTGGCCCAGCAGGGCTGAGTTACAGCTTTAACCTCCTTCACCTTGTGCTGCTTCACAGACTCGTGTCCTGCTGACACAGAACACCAGAACTTCCTTCCGGGGCTCCAAACCTGCCACAAGGTCCCCAAACTCCTCTGTCAGAACCACCGTTCCCTTCCCTGAGACTCCAGTCCATGTCCTTGCTGCTTTTATAATTAGGACTTCACTTCCAGTTTAGCCTCCCTAATTAATTTGTTATACCTCATTAATTTCCCCTGTAAACTTTTCAACCCCTCCTTTCCCCCCATATTTGAAAGTCCAGCAATTACCTGCTCTCCTCTCCCCTCGGGTGCTGCCACCTCTCTGTGCTCACGGGGTTGCTATTTAGGTGTTTCTAAAGCACATTTGTTGGTCACTGGCAGCCAGTGGCAGCATGTGAATGATCCTCTCTCATTAATTAATAGTTTTCCATTATGAAAAAGGAAGAATATGAGTAACTAGAGGGAAACCAGAGTGAAGGACTAAAAATACAGCTCTGACTGTCCAGCTGTCAGTGCGTGGTGTGCTGAGATACTGCTCTGAGCAGAGAGCTAATTAACAATGGAGCTTCAGAATGGAACAAATGCTCAACTGCTCTGTATGGCACAGAACTCAGGCCCAGGCTGCCCTGTGCCCTGTGCCCACTGCCCTGTGCCCTGTGCTCTGTGCTCTGTGCCCGCTGCCCTGTGCCCTGTGCCCTGTGCCTGCTGCCCTGTGCCCTGTGCCCTGTGCTCTGTGCTCTGTGCTCTGTGCCCGCTGCCCTGTGCCCTGTGCCCGCTGCCCTGTGCTCTGTGCCCTGTGCCCACTGCCCTGTGCCCTGTGCCCGCTGCCCTGTGCCCTGTGCCCTGTGCCCTGTGCCCACTGCCCTGTGCCCTGTGCCCTGTGCCCACTGCTCTGTGCCAGCTGCCCTGTGCCCTGTGCCCACTGCCCTGTGCCCTGTGCCCACTGCTCTGTGCCAGCTGCCCTGTGCCCTGTGCCCTGTGCTCTGTGCCCTGTGCCCTGTGCTCTGTGCCCTGTGCCCTGTGCCCTGTGCTCTGTGCCCACTGCTCTGTGCCCTGTGCCCACTGCCCTGTGCCCTGTGCCTGCTGCCCTGTGCCCTGTGCTCTGTGCCCACTGCTCTGTGCCAGCTGCTCTGTGCCCTGTGCCCTGTGCCTGCTGCCCTGTGCTCTGTGCCCACTGCTCTGTGCCAGCTGCCCTGTGCCCTGTGCCCGCTGCCCTGTGCCCTGTGCAGCTCCTGGCCCTGAACTCTTGAGAGCCCAAGGATCCCCCCAGGAGCCCTTGGAAAGGAGGCTGAGGGGAAGGAAGACGAGAAGACCCCGATTGCTCAAAAAATCATGAAATCCTGGCATGGTTTGGGTTGGAAGGACCTTAAAGCTCATCCCATCCCACCCCCTGCCTTGGACAGGGACACCTCCCACCAGCCCAGGCTGCTCCAAGCCCTGTCCAACCTGCCTTGGGCTCTCCAGGGCTGGGGCAGCCACAGCTGCTCTGGGCAGCCTAAACTTCAGCACGACACAGAATCTCCATATTACAAGTCTAAAGCCTCCTTTTTCTGAGGATTAAAGTGCTTTAGTCAGGACTACAAAAGAATATTTGCATGTTCTCCAGCCCTCAAATTTGTGGAACTTTAATCTAGGAAGATTAGGCCTGTTCCACTTGGGATGGTTAATAAAACAGATGAAAAAGAAAGCCCTAAGTAACCACTGCAGAGTTAATTTCCTCATTAAAAAGCTGTAATTTCCAGAGCCTTTCCCCCCTTTTGTGGGATTTACAGCGATCCAGCCACGTGCTCCTGGATATCCAAGGGGTAGCTTTGGAGACAAAGACTCCTGGAACCCGGGGGAGGTTTATTTGCTAAGGAGGAATGGAAATTTGGCAGAGCAGAGCAGCAACAGGAGGGTGTTGACAGCTGCCTGCAAAAAAATTATTGGTGCAAACCTAATTTTACCAGTGGAAGCAGATTCCAGCAATGAGCTGAATAACTGGGAAAACAATTTCCCATTTAAACCAGTTGCATGGGGTAGTTTTGAAGCAGCTGACAGATATCCCCACATGCATGTGCAGACATTCATAAATCAAGCCCCTTCAGACAAATAACAAGGAGGAAATTAAACCCAACCCCACATTACACACACATCAGCAGATATTGATAAATAGACTCCAAGGCTGTAAATATTTTACTTCTGGTAAGGACTTCTGAGGAAAATATTTTCTGTTTGTGTCTAAATTAGAATAGAGGTAGATTTTCCAAAGAAAAATGCTATTTTTTAATGAATACTTAATTTTAAAAGTTATTTGTCCTTGAAAATCAAACATGGGTTGACCTAAAATGTGTCTGCACCTGAGTGGTGTTGTTGGGGGGCTTTGATCTGAATTTCTGCAGCCCCAAAGTCCATCTGGTAACCCCTGACTGTTAAAACACTCCTCAAGGTGCCACAGAAAGTCTGTAACAAGGAATGGCACTGGTTGAACCTGCCCAGAAGAGAAACTCTGGGTTTACAGAGCAGGTGATCACGTGGAGCAGCTGGAAAATACCCTGGAGCTCTTTATCCAAGGAAAGTTTTCTGGGCAATTAATGACACATTTCTCTAAAATTTGCCTTCTTGACCTTCCCTCATTCATTGGGTCTTGTGAGTAAATGACATGAGAGACCAAGGAAGGAAAAGGAGAGAAAAGGACCTACATTTTCTGAGGGTTTGGTAACACTGACTGTTACCAGAGTTCCCTCCTCCTTCCAGGAAGCCCCTTTGGAAGGGCCTGGAGGGACAGGACCAGGGGAGGGGCATCCCAGTGCCAGAGGGCACGTGGGCACTGGGACAAACCCCTCTGGGAGGGTCAGGAGGGACTGGCATGGAATTCCCAGAGCAGCTGTGGCTGCCCCAGCCCTGGAGTGCCCAAGGCAGGTTGGACAGGGCTTGGAGCAGCCTGGGCTGGTGGGAGGTGTCCCTGCCCATGGCAGGGGTGGCACTGGGTGGGCTTTAACCCACCTTGGTCCCTTCCAACCTAAACCATTCCATGAGGATTATAACGTTTAATCCTCTCCTTGACTGAGCCCCTCTAACCAACACACCGAGAGCACCTTTCTCCTCCTCCAAGCCAACACTCTCCTCCTGTAACCCCGACACTCCCCAGGAACGGAGAGGAGGTGACACGTCTGGGCTTGGTGTTCTGCTGTGATTTAGCAGATCCCTCTCGTGCCAAGGCCTTTTGCTTTTGTGAGCAAAGAGACAAAATCGAGATTTTAATTTTGTTCTCCACTGCTTTTGAGTCCCAATTCCTTTGTCTGCTGTAAAAGAGAAGAAAGCAAAGGAAGTAAATCCATCACTGAGAAGAACAGTGTGAAGTAAGTTATAATACATATGTCATACATGATTTAGAGGATTCTGGCACAAGGAGGGAGCAGCAAAGCTCCACATGCAGATCCATCGACAGCACCATAATTTATGGGACAGCATTTAAGGGAAAAAATTACCAAGGAGGAATACACAAAAATAAATTTCCTTCAACACAGCCTAAATTTAATAAAGCAATCTAGCAACTGCCAGCAAATAGCAGAGCTCCAGAGTGATTAAATAAGTAGAAGCATAAATTATGCAGCACGGATAATCAGTGAGTGGGGCTGCTCTGCACAGCAGGGAGGGCAGTGCCCACAGCACTGCAGGGCTGGCAGTGCCCCATTGCAGCAGGGAGGGCAGTGCCCACAGCACAGCAGGGCTGGCAGTGCCCCATTGCAGCAGGGAGGGCAGTGCCCACAGCACAGCAGGGCTGGCAGTGCCCCCTTGCCGCAGGGAGGGCAGTGCCCACAGCACTGCAGGGCTGGCAGTGCCCCATGGCAGCAGGGAGGGCAGTGCCCACAGCACAGCAGGGAGGGCAGTGCCCACAGCACAGCAGGGCTGGCAGTGCCCCATTGCAGCAGGGAGGGAGTGCCCACAGCACTGCAGGGCTGGCAGTGCCCACAGCACAGCAGGGCTGGCAGTGCCCCATTGCAGCAGGGAGGGCAGTGCCCACAGCACACCCTGCTCCCTGCCTGCAGCCCCCACGTGCCCCCAGCTCAGTCCCAGTGCCCTCATTCCCCTGGGCCAGCATTCCAGCCTGGCATTCCAAAGGGTTTTTGCCCTGGAGGAGCAGCCAGTCTCTCTCTGATGTTTATTTTAAAATCCAAACCCCATTTCCCTCCCACCCCCTCTCATTTGGGAAGATTGGGCTAATGTGAGCAGTGCCCCCGTGGAAAGCTGGGATTTATTTTCCACATCCAGCTTTTCCACTAAAAAGCAGTAACTGAATTCCCAACACACTTACACTGTGTTTTAGCATCACTGACTGGATCTATTAATAACTTTCCCAATTTCCAGTGTTACAGAAGATCTTCTCATCCATACAGGCACAGCTTTCCTGTGCCATTTAAAAGGCAGAAATTTATGCTGGCAATTCCAAATGCCTTTAAAGGGTGTTAAAGTGGCATTTCAATGAGAGAAGCTGCTCAGTCACTCCATCACCCACCTGAGGTGGGAGAGACCATGGCTGGGTCTGGTGTGTGCCCAAAGCTTTGATTTAGATCCCTCACCCAGGCCCTTCTGTTCACAGGTATTTCCATGTTATTCCCTTGGAAAGTGTTGAGAATTATGTCATCATAAGCCTTCAAAAACCTGAGCTGAGAAGTTTCTCTCCCTCTGCACCTCAAGTTTCGTCATCGTTAAAATTCGTGTTCGTGAGCTCTGGATTCAAGAGATAATGAAGGAAGGGAATGTGGCAATCAGGAGGTGGCAGGGGAATTTTAATCTGGCTCAGACTGACAACTGTCAGGCTCCTTGAAAAGCAGACCTTTAAAAATAAATCTGTAAAATGAACAATTCTGATGGGAAGGAATTGGAGCATTAGAAACAGAGCTGTTATTTTCTATTAATTGATCCTGAGCCTCTGCCATTACCAGACAGGATTCCAATATCTTTTATATAAAAGCAGTATAAATTCTCAAGCTCTTAATTTGGAGATTCTTGCTTTTTTCTTTTAGTTCAGTCCTAAATGCCTCAGCTGAACTGGTGACCTCATCTCCAAATCAGAGCAGGAATTCCTCCCTCTGAGCCCCTTCAGCTCCAGGTCTCACTCCCAGGGCTGCAGACTCAGGTTCGTGGCCAAGAAACGGCCCCTCTTCACCCACCAGACTTTCCTGTTTGGACATAATGCCAAGACCTTCCACCTAACAGGCAAAAATACCTTTGCAGGTGCCTCTCCTCTCTCTGTGCCAACCAGGAGTTACCTCTGCCCCTCCAGCCCAGGCACAGGCAGCACCTGATGCCCAGCAGAGGGCACAGGGCACCTCAGGGAGGTGCTGAACGTGGCTCTGCTGCTGTTCCCCATGGGATCCATCACCTCCCCAGCTCAGGGCAGTGCCCTCCTCCTTGTCTCTGCTCAGGGCCCTGAGCCCAGGACACCTCAGCAGTTCCCTAATGTAAATAATAACATGCCTCATTCTACATGTTGATGGAGTGCAAAGATCAGACAAACACATTTGCCACAGCCCTGGCAGTGCCCCTGGCAGTGCTCTGAGAGCACAGAGATTCCCCTGAGCTGCTCCAAAGGTGAAGTGGATCCTTTGCACAGACTCCCCTGGAAGGCCCCTGATCTTTCCTGTTCACTCCTGCTCTTCCCTCTTGGTCCTGAGTTACATCCCAGTGCTGAGTGCAGCAGCACAGGTTGGGTCAGGTGATTCTCCACCTATTTAATTGTAACTCTTTGCCTCAGATCTATCCATAGGAAACCCTTTGGTTCACCAAGGGCTTCTTCACTTTTCATCCTTGTAAATATATATTACAAAGATACCATTGATCACATCCAAAGTGTATAAGAGACCAACCTCCTAAGAGCCTGTGACACTTGTTCAGATGATTTTAACTAATTTTCCTTTCCAAAGCTGTCTGAGGTGATATTTATCCTCAACAGACAAAGATCCAAAGGAGTGAAAGAGCCCATTGCATTTCAGATGATCATCCCCAGGTCACATTCACTGTGCAAAAGAGCTTCCTGCTGAAGTGAAGAAAGCGAAAGAAAAGAAAGAAAAGGCAAGTGGAAGAAAATCAGGATTCACAAGGAAAGCCAGAGGCCTAATTTAACAGCAGCTTTTCATGAGCTTAATGAAGCTTTAGGGTTTTGTGTTTATCTTTGATGTTTCTCCAGCAACTTCAAAGTGCCAGAGGTGCAAGTGCAGAGGAAATCCCGAGCAGTTCTTGGCTTTCAGAGCTGCTCACAGAGATGCTACGTGGGCACAGGCTGCTTGGTGTTAGAGACTCACTGCCATCACCAGGGACTGGCACTGCTGCCCCTGCCCCCCAGGGCACTGGCACACTGCTCCCTGTGCCAGCCCAGGTAACTGGCACACTACTGCCCCTGCCAGCCCAGGGCACTGGCACACTGCTCCCTGTGCCACCCCAGGGCACTGGCACACTGCTGCCCCTGCCCCCCAGGGACTGGCACACTGCTCCCTATGCCAGCCCAGGTAATTGGCACACTGCTCCCTGTGCCAGCCCAGGGCACTGGCACACTACTGCCCCTGCCAGCCCAGGGCACTGGCACACTGCTCCCTGTGCCAGCCCAGGTAACTGGCACACTGCTCCCTATGCCAGCCCAGGGCACTGGCACACTGCTCCCTGTGCCAGCCCAGGGCACTGGCACACTGCTCCCTGTGCCAGCCCAGGACCAGTGGAGCTGCACCTTTGGTTTGTTGAAATCTCAGTGTTGTTGTGCAGAGTTGCTCTGACCTGCCCTTGTTTGGGAACTGCCAACTGTCACAGGCTGATGGAATAGTTTGGGTTGGCAGTGCCCTTAAAGCCCACGCTGTGCCACCCCCTGCCATGGGCAGGGACAGCTCCAGCAGCCCAGGGTGCCAGCCCTGCCCTGTGGCAGCCACTCTCCCAGCCCCTGGGAACAGTCCCTCTCCATCCCTCGTGCAGCTCCCTCGGGCCCTGCAGGGATTGGGGAATTCCTTCCTGAGCAAACCAGGGAGGGAACAGCCTTTCCAAAGCGCTTCCTCCCTGGCACTTCACTTCCACTGCCACACTTGGGCACTCTCCCTGCTGTGCTTTCATCTAAAGGTTCCTGTGCTTTGGCAGAAGGTGGATTGATATTTTTTTCAGGAAAACAAATCTTTAATTGTAATCTTTAATTGGATCTATATATTTAACACACATGGAAGCTTCATGGCAGGAATAAACTGCAAAGGGTTCTCCACGTGCTGCAGGAATTATTCAAGGTTTCAGTCCTGGCTCACAATAACTCAGCTGAGCAGCTTGTTCCATTCAAGGGGGATGGTTCCTTTCAGTTAAAAATGAGGCTAATTTGTTCAAACAAACATTTTTACATGAAAGAACATGAAGAATTTCTCCTCTCCAAACAATATGCAAAGCTCAGACTATTAGAATTCATTTCAGGGGCAGGACTGACCCTACCCAATTGTACCACACCTGTGTATGTCTGAGTGTCTAAAATCAGCCCTTGAAATAGTCAATAATATCGTTTTGAAAGACTAAATTGGGATTATTTTAGTGGAGGACTGTGGGCTTTTGTTGCCTAAATCCTTCCACTCTTTTCCAAGTCCTCTCCCCAATAAATAAGAACTGTAGGATAAAACTTTATGATAATCTCCTGAA
This sequence comes from Gymnopithys bicolor, assembly GCA_035041215.1. Taxonomy (NCBI): domain Eukaryota; kingdom Metazoa; phylum Chordata; class Aves; order Passeriformes; family Thamnophilidae; genus Gymnopithys; species Gymnopithys bicolor. The sequence goes on from JAWWLY010000060.1 coordinate 1,104,820, forward strand.
ATCAGGAAATAAGAGATTAAAGTTTGTGGCCTTGGGAGGGTTTTTTGTGTTTGGTTTTGCTTTTTAAGTCTAAATGCATCCTAAACAGTGGGTTGCTCTTTCATGCTAATTCTGTCTTGGAGAGAATGGAAATCCTTGCTGAGAGAGAGGCACATTTAAATAGCTTTGTTATCCAAGGCACTGGAAAGCTTTATTTACATTCACTCTGTGGGAGCTCCATATGGCCAGACCTATGGATTGTGGCTCTGCGGGGGCAGGAGACAGGGCAGCTGGAGCCTCCTGGGCAACTGTTGTGTCTGCAGCAACCCCAGAGCCCTGAGCAAAACCCCAGAGCCCTGAGCAAAAACCCAGAGCCCTGAGCCAAACCCAGAGCCCTGAGCCAAACCCAGAGCCCTGAGCAACCCCCTCAGCAACCCCTGAGCCCTCAGCAAAGCCAACCCCTGCGCCCTGAGCAAGCCCAGAGCCCTCAGCAAACCCCTCAGCAACCCCAAAGCCCTGAGCAACCCCAACCCCTGAGCCCTCAGCAACCCCCTCATCAATCCCCTCAGCAGCCCCAGAGCCCTCAGCTCTCCTCCTGGGACAGACCCACCTGAGCCCATCCCTCAGCTCTGCCTGGAGCTGTGGATGCTCCAAGGTCAGAGTGTAAAACTGGGACCAACCAGCCCAGAGGAGGTTGTGGAGCTGCTCAGGACGATTGTTCTCTCCAGCAGGGACATGGAGGGGACTATGAGAAACACAAAGCAGGAGTGGGAAGCCACTCCAGGGCTCTGCTCCACCCTTCCCTCGGGCTGCTCTGACACTGCAGAGTGACATGGCCCAAAGCCTGACCCTGAACATCTGGGAATCTTCATCCTTGTACATTTGCAAGCCCTGCAGAACCCTGAGCTTTGAATTGGCCCTGATGAGAGGGGGAGTGGGTTCCATTTCCTCCAGAAGCTGCTTCTAAAGTAAATCTTTCTTCAGTTCTATGGCTCTAAGTTCTTCCATCCTGTTAAATCCTAATGTTGCCATGAAAAAATGCCCGGAAAATGCCATGTCCTATGGCAATATAAACAAGTTAATGCAGTTCCAAGCTCCAAAATTAACAGGATTTGATACAATGGGTGCCTGCAGCCTGTTAGTGCCCTCAGAAAAACAAGCTGTCAATACACCAGGAACATCCCAACAGCCTTAAGGAGTGCAGGGCCTCTGATACAGCATCAGCCAGCATGAAAGTCTCTTTATTTTGCTGCAGATTCACACATCATGTTGATAATTCACTGATCTCACAGATATTACAACCAGCTAATGATAACCCTTGGTGCTGTTCTTCCACCAGAACCTCTCCAGGATTATTTACAGCCAGAGAGAGCTTTGCTTTGATTGCTGCCTCTTTGAACCTTTGGGTGAAGAGGCAAAAATCAAACACCATTATTCCTGTGCCTGAACAGTTTCCCTTGGAAAGGCTGAAGGAAAAACAACATGGAATTTATGCCTTCCTCTGTTTTGCTGAACAATTATAACCCTCAGCTCCTTCAAGAGAAATGCCAGTAAATAGAATTTTGGGTCCTGCCTTGCTTGCTCTGGGGCATCCCTGCCCCAGAGGTGTGTATGGGGAACACACTCCCAATCCCCTGAAATCCCAGCAGGAATAATGTACCTCCTGTCAGGAATTCAGGAGTCCTGGGTCTGATCCTGCCTGAGCAGCTCAGGCACAAGGCAGGACCCACAGTGGGGAAGGAGTCAGGGCTGAGAGGGGCAGAATCAGCAGGAATATGAGCCAGGACAGACTGGGCTTGGGTCCACTCCCAGGTCAGGAGATTTACTGCCCAAGGCACCCTCAGGAACCAAACCTGATCTACTCACTGAAAATGAACTGACTGTACTCCTCACTTGAGCCTTTCTTCAAGTAAGAAACCAGAGTTTCACTAAGAATGTCACATTCAGCTCATCAGGCATTGAAAACAGTGCTGTGCAACCCTAAGAATGCAAATAAATACAGAGAATATTGAGATTTGTTCTTTTGGAACTCACTGTTTCTCAGTCAATCCAATAATAGCTCATAATTACAACAAGTTTGGGATTGGCACTGCTGGTAAAGGATGTTTTTCTGGGCTTTCCAAGCTCCTGGAGCAGCAGTTGTCAGTTAAGCCAGGACTTCTCCAGTGAGCCAGCCCTGTGCTGGTGCCAAACAGCTGATTCCCAGGCAGCTGCTTGAATCCCCCCAAATTATGCACAGCTTGGGATGGGAGGGATAATAAACATATGGAAGAAGGTGGTGAGGGGTTGGAGAAAAGAGGATATAAATAAAAGTTTAAAAACTGCCAGCTGGGGAAATATGACACAGAGTAGGCAGAACAATAGGGGAAAAAGTAGAAAAATAGAGTTTTGTTAAAGAGAAAAGACTGATTTGGTCCATTTTGTGAAAGAAAATCCCTCTGTATTGAAGCAAATGAATGAAACAGCCACCAGACCCAGGAAGTTGTAGTATTTTCAAGGAAAACTCATGTAAGTGGAAAGCTGAAGTGTCATTTTTAGAGACTTCCCAGTTTCCAGCCTGGATATAAATGTCAATAAAAGAATATGTTTTGTGCCACAGTTACTTTCAAAAATCAGTTTTCATCAGTTACAGAATCCTGGGCTGGAACAGGCTGTTACATAAATGAAGTTGGGCACCCTGAAGGAACTGGAGTATGAGAAATTACAGAAATGCTTCTGGGGAGGGAACAGTCCCAGCTGTCCCTGCAGGACATGGGGAACCCCCCAGGAGAAGTCCTTCCTTCAGGGGGAGGAGATGACCTTTCCCAGTCTCTGCCCCAGTGGGAGGTGTCCTTGCCCATGGCAGGTGACATTGAAGGTCCCTTCCAATTCAAACCATTCCATCATTCCATGATCTTTTACTGTTGTTTTCCTCTCTGTGTCTGATTAGTCTATTTTATTCCCTTTATCCAATTCATTAAACTCCACAGCAAACAGAGAATTTCCTGAGCAGTTGGGAAGGTTTAGGAAGCAGATCCTCAGCGAGGTTGGACAGACCTTCACTCACCTGTTAAATTCTGCTATTGATGAACAGACTTGGCCATTCCCCTCTCCTGGTTCCTGCAGCTGCATCAGGTCAGATCAGGTTACTCAGGGAGGTAAAGTGAAAAGTGGCTCTGACAGCAGAGAGAGAAAGGATTCTCTGAACATTCTGCCTGGGAAGTGGGTCAAATCTTGACTTCTGTCAGTTGAAACAATTCCTACAGGCACTGAGTTTTATCCTAAATGTTGAACTGAAGCAGGTGAGGAGGAAATTTGTGCTTGAGAATCCTTTTCTGATTCAGAGGCCAGAAGACAAGGGCCAGATAATCCCTGCAAGTTTCCCAGATGCAAAGGCTCCATGAATGCTTCATTAACCAAAGTACCTTCTCCCACTTGGTTTTCTGCTCTTTTCCCATGAGATCAATGCAGAGGAGAGAGCAAAGAGCTCCCAGCACTGCCTGAGCTGCCCCCAGAGACACGAGGTCCAGAGCTGGAGCTACTGCCCCTGATTCCAGGACTCTCAGGCTGCTCTTCATTTATTTATGACACACAGCAGAGCACCAGAACCCCCCAATTAACCTCAGTAATTCATTAGTGCCCTGGGCCAGTCAGCACCACAATAACACATCCATTAGCAAGCCCAAAACAACAATAAAGTGAGAGAAGGAAAGTTCCAGCTCTGCCTTACTTTGGAGCTTCTTTAAAACACAAATTAAGGTCGGACAGGGCAACTCTGAGCAGGGGCTCTTAAAGCGCTTTTAAATGCGTCATACCCTGATTGCCAAGTGGGCTGCAGAGAGCTGGGCACAGTGTGGGCACAGAAAGGCTGTGGGGCTGCAGAGAGCTGGGCACAGGGTGGGCAGGGAAAGGCTGTGGGGCTGCAGAGAGCTGGGCACAGTGTGGGCACGGAAAGGCTGTGGGGCTGCAGAGAGCTGGGCACAGTGTGGGCACAGAAAGGCTGTGGGGCTGCCCAGCTGGGCACAGTGTGGGCAGGGAAAGGCTGTGGGGCAGGAATGGCACAAAACCAAGGCAGCAAATGGGTCCCTGCTTGCCCAAACCAAGTGGCACAGTCTGGCCCAAGAACAGTGGGCACTAAGGGTGTCACTGCCCTCCTTCCCTCTGCCAAGTGCCCACAGTGGGGGTGCAGGGCAGGCTCTGGGGGCCACAGGGGCCATAAAGGCAAAGTGACAGAACATGTCCCAGTGGAAAGGCTGTCCCAGGGAACACTCCCAGCCCTCTGTGCCTCAGCTGCAGTGGCAGAGAGGAATTCAGCTGTCTAAGGCCTCTCTGCCCCCAGACTCTGGTGCCACTGACAGCAGCATCCAGCACAGGGCCATTGGCACCTTGGGGCACTGAGACTCCCTCCTCACACATCCGTTCATAGGACTAATCCTCATTAGTGTCCTGCTCATTCTTCAAGCCTCACCTCCCTTCCCCAGAGGTCCCCAACCATGTCCAAGCACTCCCTTGGAGACAACAGTTACAGGATCCTTTAACAGCAGATCTGGCTCATTTGCTGCACTCAAAAGGAGTGATTTTCTTTTGTCCCTAATGCTCTAAATACAAGGCTTGTGTGCAAAGAGGAACAGTCCTTCCCTTCCAGAGAGAAATATGGTCAACTACAATTATTAATTCTCCATTGTTGTTCTGACTTTAAACTGTTCTTTAAAGCCACTGTGATCTCTTTTGAGCCGTGGAGAAAAAGAACACTTTAATCACTAAAAGTGCATTAAAAATTCAACACTTGAATCCTGCCTAATAGATTGATATTTCCCATGAGCTGTCAGGGTAAGATTAGCCATTAAAAATTCACTTGTCCACATGCATGTTAAATCCACCTGAAATTGGGCTCAGCTTGTTTCCTTGTTTGTTTGAAGAGACACTTGAATTCTGACCTATTCACAATTTAAATAAATCAGGAAAATTTATTTGTGCCTTTCTACAATGTTGTAAGAGCAATTTCCATGTCCAGAGCCAGGTGGCCCCTGCTGGCCCTTCCCAGGGTGCCAGGGCTGCCTCGAGGTCTGCAGGACACCCTGGACAAGGAGCTCTGCAGTCACCACGGCCTGAGGCAGCAGCTCCATCCCCACGTCTTAAGCTCCCCAAATTCTGCCTTGTCCCCCCAGATCCCGTTAGGTGGGACGAGGACTAAGCCAGAGCAGACACAAACACCTGCAGAGAATCAGGAGACCCAGTTAAAGCTTTAATCAGCCTCGAAAATGCATATTATTGCTCTGCACTGCTGGATTTAGGGGCCCAGGGAGGAAAGTGCCCACAGTCAGAACCCAGTCCAGTTCTCATCATCTTTCTCTTCCACCTTTTTAGGGCTCCCACCAAACAAAATCTGGCATTTTCACCTGTACCCAATGCAGATTTCCTTGGGGTTTCTGCCCTCTGAGTCTCTCCCCTGCCTGCTGCCTCTGGGCTGGCAGGACCTCACAGGGTTAAACATCCTTCCACCACTGCAACTTTTGACTTTCAAATGGAAGCCTCAGGATCAAGACAAATCCATCACTGCAAAGCTCCCAGCGAAGCCACTGGAGCCCAAGGAAATGAATCCAAGCAGTGGATCATTAGCCATGTGTGGAGTGTTGCTCCCAGAATTAATGGGTGCTCTGTCATGCCTTGGGACTCCTTTCCACCCCTTCCCACTCAGCTACAAAAGGACAGAGGGAAATTGCTGGTTTTTTCCCTGCTCTCTCTCTTGTTCCTTTCTGCCTCCTTTTCTAACCCACAGTGCTGAGAACTTCTCCACAGAGTAATTAATAATCTGACTCTGAGGAAGTGCTGCTGGGCACAAACCCAGAGGTGGATTGGCAAAACAGGAGAATAATACTAATAATGAGGAGCTGCAACATCTTTCCAGTCCTGAATGGACTTTCTGCTCCTCCCTTGGGATCAGAGGCCACAGCACCTGCACAGGGAAACCTCAACAACGTCTCAGTTTAATGCTCACACCTCAGACTTTACTGCTGCTTCTGGTTTCCAACTGCCTGTGAAAGCACAGAGTGCTGCTTCCTTTGACCCTGCAGCAATAATGGAATCATGGAATGGCCTGAGCTGGAAGTGACCTTAAAATCCCTCAGGGCCACCCCCTGCCATGGGCAGAGACACCTCCCACCAGCCCAGGGTGCTCCAACCTGGCCTTGGACACTTCCAGGGATGGGGCAGCCACAGCTTCTCTGCCCAACCTGTGCCAGGGCCTCAGCACCTCCATATTAAAGAATTTCTTCCTAAATAATGAAATCTGTGTAGAATTTTACACCTCCTAATTAACAATTACCATGTGCTTCCTTTCACCTCATGGTGTCAAAGCACTTTCTGAGCCTTGGGATCCACCCCAGGGACTCTCTGAACAACCTTCTCCGTTGCTGCCCCTGCCAGAACCTGGTGGGACAGGAGGAGAAACCCACTCCTGAGACCTGCTCTTGTGTGAAGCCCCAGGGCTCAGGGCTGAGCACAAAGGTACAGAATCCAGGGCTGAGCACAAAGCCCCAGGGCTCAGGGCTGAGCACAAAGGCACAGAATCCAGGGCTGAGCACAAAGCCCCAGGGCTCAGGGCTGAGCACAAAGCCCCAGGGCTCAGGGCTGAGCACAAAGCCCCAGGGCTCAGGGCTGAGCTCAAAGCCCCAGGGCTCAGGGCTGAGCACAAAGCCCCAGGGCTCAGGGCTGAGCTCAAAGCCCCAGGACTCAGGGCTGAGCACAAACCCCCAGATTTCAGGGCTGAGCACAAAGCCCCAGGGCTCAGGGCTGAGCACAAAGGCACAGAATCCAGGGCTGAGCACAAAGCCCAGGCTTCAGGCCCTCAGGAGAAGCTGCAGCCACTTAAGCACAGGCTCTGTCCCACCTCTGCAGCTGTGAAGATCAAACATAAATCCTAAGGAGCCTGTGATTCCTCACTCATTAAGCCACATCCTAATTCTAGTCCTCTACAGCAGCACTTCACTGCCACAGACATTTCAGTGCCTCTCTCAACCACAGCAGTTTTACAGCAAGGACACTCCTCCTAACCCAGATCATCCCATTCCACTTGTTTCTCCAAATAAACCCACTGAAAATTACAAGTACAGCTGTATATTTTAGGGCAATCATTCTTGGCACATGAAAACCTGTGAGCTGCCAAAAGATTTTCTCATTTGTTCACTCCTCTAACAAAAGCCTTTCCCTGGTCTGGGTCTGAGATGATGCAAGACCCTGATTTCCTACAGCCTGGAATGAAGGGAAGAGCTCACCAACACATCAGCTCAGGGAGCAGCAGGTCCTGCATCTCCCCTGGAGCAGATTTACCTCCTCAAGCCTCAAACATGTATTTCCAGGTGCATTATCTCAGGTTCTCAGGGGCCACCAACAGCCACCAAGGCAGTGCCACTGAACTCCCAGGGAAAAGATGTTCAAAAGACCCCTTTAAAAATAAAGAAACAAATAAAAAGAACAAAATGTTGGAAGGGCAATGGATGCAAATTCAATATCTCCTGATTTTATTCCAAGCTTTTGCCAATGACTTAATGAACAATCACAGACAAGCCACTTCATGTTGTTTCTCAATACATTAATTAGGAATAACGACACTCATCTCACATCCAGCTCCACAGCTGAAAGGTGCTATGTGGCAAAGATTTCCTTTTGATTTAGTTTAAAAAACACCCCACTTGGAGATGAAAACAATTTGCCAGAACTTTGCACATCAAAACAAACAGCAAGTCCCCCAGAACCCCCAGAGCAACACCCAGAGCCTCTGGCAGAGAGAGGCTCTGCTGGAGCTCAGAATCCATTTGCCAGGAAAAATTACATATTTAGGGTTGTGCTCCACTCAGTCAGAAGGAAAAAGGCTCAGAGAATTTAGTGGCAGAAGTTTCTCCATGCCAAACTATCCCATTTGAAGGGTGTATCCTACATATGTACAAACAGACTTTCAAGTTGTTGACACACTCAATTCTTGCTGAGGCCAATTTGCTTTCCAGGCCACTTGGAGAGGCAAAAGGAGGAGGTGCAGGAGCCCAAACCACCAGGACACTCCTGTGCTGCAGGAGAGAACCTTATTTAGCAGCCCAGCCCAAAAGCTGAAGAAGGAAAAGGTGCCTCAGTTCTACCCTGCAAATGGCAGGGACAGAAAGGTGGTTTCACCTCACACAACGGCCCTGAAATGGCTTTGCCATTCCAGATCATGGAGTGGTTTGGGTTGGAAGGGACCTCAAAAGCTCTTCTTATTCCAGCCCACTGCCAGGGGCAAGGACCCACTTAGCATTTGATTATATTTAGTATAATTTATTAGTATTATTCATTTCGTGTTTCTTCATTTTCTGGTACTACATCATGTGTTAAAGACAAAGTAAAACCATTTCCTGGCTGTCAGAGTTTTGTGTATTTACTGTTGGATCCTGTTACCTGTTGGGAATCAAGGAATGTAACAGCTACAGATGCATTATGGCAACTGCAGAGTGTGCTCTGAAAACAGCCCTTTCATTGCACATTGCTGGGCTGTAGAAAGCAAAGCTCTCACCCAGCAGGCAAGGCCTTAAAACTGAATTCTGAATACTTAAGCTTGGCTCTAACTAAAGACACCAGACACCAAAATGTTAAAATGTCTCACAGAAATGCTGCAAAAAGCCACAGTTTGATCTTAAAAACCATCATCCTTGATCATTTTAAGAACTCTTTACAAATACCTCTCTTGGAACAACATAATTAACTGTAATGATACCTGAAATCTGGGACTTCTGGCCAAGGGCAGCACTGAACCCACTGCTTCAGTGACTGTCATGGCTATGTGTTTCTGGACATCTGAATAACTGAAGAGTTATTAGACAGAAAGGAAATAAAGTCACCTATTTGAAAAGACTTGATCACTGACATGATCTGGCTTTGCAGGAGATTCACAGCTGAAGCAGATCTTTTCTTGTAGGAATTATATTCTGTACTGAAACCAACAGCCAAGCTGGTGCCATCCAACTGTGCCATCCCCAGCCCATCTGCTGTGGCAAAGGGGCTTTCAGAGGCCTCATTTGCTGGCCCCAGCCTGCTGTGGGCAGTGGTCCATGGCACAGTCCCCCACAGCTGCTCAGGCTCCACATCACCCCACACAACAAACCCGCAGAAATGACTTTTTCAGTGGGAATTAGTCAAATGAAGCAATCCCAGCCTCCCCTTCCTTCTGAGGGAAGTGCTGCCCCTGAACTGAACAATAAATGGTGCCAAAGAAGCCAAAGCACCCCCTGAAGGAGCCCCTTCACTGCTCATGTGCAGCTGGATCAGGGAGAAGACTCAAACCACAGGAGGTGATTCTCTGCTGCAAGGACATGGAAAAACTGGAACTGAGAAACTTCAGCCCCAACATCAACCCCTCTGACCCCGGAGCTCATTTCACAGATGTAATAACAGAATAGCAATGAGGCCAATTGAAGGAAACGTTTGGGAGATGCACAGAGGTGATGGGGCTGTAAACCAGAAGCACTCGGTGTCTGGGTGACAACAGACAGAAAATCAGAGAATCCCTTAAAGCCCATCCAGTGCCACCCCCTGTGACACCTTCCACCAGCCCAGGATGCCCCCAGGGCTGGGGCAGCCACAGCTTCTCTGGGCAACCTGAATACCTAAAGAAATACCTAAATAAACACCTAAAGAAATACCTAAATAACTACCTAACATGTGCTGTCCTGTTGCTCCAAAGGAAAGAGCCCTTGGACATGAATTCCTGGACTCTCACTGGATGTTCCTTCATTGCTCCTGTCCTTCTCTTCAATGGGAGAAAGCAGAAACTCTGCAGCCACATTTGGTGGCCTTGAGTCTCCAGGGAGCTGGAACGAGCTGCTTTCCCAGTTAAACCCTGGGCTCTCCTTCCCTCCATCACTCCCAGGAGTGTCCCCAAGCAGCAGCTCCCTGAAATGGGCCAAGCTGAGTGAGCTCAGGCCCCACTAAGCCTACCAAAGCTCTCCCTGGTGCCACAGGCAGAGCTGCTCCTCCATCAGTTTGGGCTCAGCCTCCTGCACCCAAACAGGAGGGGCCTCTGCTTGCTCAGAACTGAATAGTCAGTGCAGGAAAACAGCAACCAGACTCCAACAGCCAAATCCAATGAAACAGTCGGTGACTCAACAACAAGTCACTGCTGATTTTGCTGAGCCCTCTTGAACCTGTTTATGTGGCAGAGAGGGGGACTAAGGAGCCCTGCACAGACTCAAACACGGGCTGGGAAGTGCCACAAAAGGCTGAGGAAATCATGGAATTACTCGGGCTGGAAAAGCCTCTGAAATCAAGTGTGACCATTCCCCCAGTGCTGCCCACTGGCCACTGCCCCATGGCCCCAGTGCCACAGGGCCATCAGTGCCCCAGGGCTGGGGCTGCACTGCTGTGCCAGGGCTGGGGCTGCACTCCTGTGCCAGGGCTGGGCACTGCACTCCTGTGCCAGGGCTGGGGCTGCACTCCTGTGCCAGGGCTGGGCACTGCACTCCTGTGCCAGGGCTGCACAGCCCTTGCCAAGCAGGAATCTGTCCCATGGCAGCCAAACCCTGCCCTGGCACAGCCCAGGCACACTCCAATACAATGAGCTGGGAACTGGTGTCAAAGTCCATGTAGACACATCCACAGCCCTCCCCTCATTCACTCAGCAATTACCTGGCCAGCCTAATTATTCCCCTCTTTCAGGTTATTCAAAGTAGATTTATTAATTGTGTAGGAATAAAAAAGCCTACAATGTCTTCAATATTTCCTTTATTAATTTTTAATTAATGTTCTCTTATTAGGCCCTGCTCTGTGATGTCCTGGATGAATGCTAATAATTAAAGTTCAAGTATTTGTTCTAAATTAAATCTGATCTCAGCTCTTGGGCAGGGAGTGCTGTGGGTTTGGGTTTTTTTCTCTTTTGAATAGGAAGAATTGAGGAGACACATTTGGTTCTGCCATCAACAGAATGGCTGGTTCTTCCCAAGAGAAATATTATCCAAGTTAATTTGGAGGTGACCCACAGGATGCACATGGGCTGGTGCTGCAGCAGAACCACTGAAACCCATCATGGGGTTCCAGAGACAATTCCTGCTGGGCAAACACCTTGCTGGGGCCCCCAGGGTGGCACTCATGGCAGCAGCCAGGCTGGCAGCTGGCAGGAAAAGCCCTGCAGGATGACAAATGCCCTGCATTTCCCAACACAGGTACTTCCTTCAGCACCACAAAGCCCTGTCAGGACAGAGGCACCTTCTGGTGTCACCCCTAAGTGTGGAGGCAGCCCCAGTGCAGGGAAAAAACACCTGCAGACACACAGGGCATCACTTGCCTGACTTCACATAATCCTGGGAAACCTGTTTATTTTCCTGCACAAGGAGATTACTCTGGGTGGCAACAACTGACGCCAGCACAGATAAAATGCCTTAAAATAGTTGCTGGAAAGGAGCAGCTCCATCTTCCTCTGTCCCTCATAGGGATGCAACAGCAGGGAATGAATCCAGCAGCTTTCAGCTCAAACTGTGATGAGTACTATGAAATATATACAAACCACAAGCACTTCCCTCCCTTTCTCTCACAGCCCAGAATGTGCCTGTAAATAAGCCATGAAAATTCAGGGCTCAAGAAGCATTTTGGAACTCTTGTGACCAACGTGCCTAATTGGGGGTCTCAGCCCAGCACACAGTGGACCACCAAGCTGTAAAACTGAGAAACCATCAAAATTCAGCTGTTCATTCAACAGTCCTACTCTCACACATCCTTTTGGCTCCTGTCTCCACATGAGGTTCCCTTCCACAGGTGCATCACACCCAAACTATTCCTCAAATACTCTGTGAAGACCTTTCACAGTGTAAGGGCCCCACAGTGGCTGAAAGCAATGGGAAATCTGGAAAACCAGCCCTAAATCACAGGATCTTAAACCAAAGCACCTTGAGGGGAGATCATCCAGGATTAAAATCAGTTTTAAACACAGACCAACTTTCTCCACCCTCCAAACGAGCTGCTGTTTTTCTCGTCCTTTCCGTCAACTATTTTAAGGCATTTTATCTGTGCTGGCGTCAGTTGTTGCCACCCAGAGTAATCTCCTTTTGCAGAAAAATAAAAAGGCTCCATGAGATTATGTAAAGTCAACCAGGAATAGAAATGAATATAAATACCAAGGAAAAGATTGACTGGTAACATTCAGACAGGATGTCATCTTTGGGAAGCAATGGCTGGATGTCTCCAGGAGGAATTCTGCCATTGGTACAGGAACTGCAACATCTTGAACTGATCACTTACACACATTTGGGGCCAGGACTGGGAGAGGCTGGGGCAGCACCAGCAGCTTTCCAAAGGGATGTGGGCTGTGGGATCAGTCCCAGCTGAGACCTGGTCTTCCTGCTTCTTTCTTAGGGGAGGAAAAGATAAGTTATTGAGTTAAATTTCAGGTTTTCCCAGTTTTCATGCACTTCAGTTTTAGGCTGAGTTTCTTTTCTCTGTATGTTTGTGTGGCTTTTTAGTTCTCTTCCCTCCATCACTGTAATTTCCCTGGTTCATGGAATGAACAGCCTGAAGCAGCACCTGAGTGGGACTCGAAGCCTGACCCCAATCACACCCCCCCTGATTGCAGGGAAAAGCTTTGCAGAATCAGCTCGAGCTCCAGTTCTCATGAAGGAGGTTAAAGCCAGAGGGTTTCCATGCAGGAGAACCAAACTCACCCTAATTACTGCCACTGGAGCTGCCCTGGGCCACCAGGGCCCTTTGGGCTGCAGTTCCCAGAGGTTTCATTGACAGCTTTGGGGCACCTTTTCTCAGCGCTGCTGGACGGGAGCAGCAGCTGCAAAGCAAATTGAGGGGAGAGATCTCAGGTGCCTGAGCTCTGGGAGCTCACAGATTTCACCTCAGCCCAGGTCATTCTAGAAGACTGAAAAGGTAAATTGTCATGTTCTCTGAACTTGCCCATATTTCTGCTCATCTGTGCAACTTGCCTGTAAGAAAAGCTTATCCAGAAGGGATCCCCTTCCAGACCCTCAGAACGCCCCAAACCCTGAGCAGGGAGGGGGAGCAGCTGGCACAGGGTTTGCTCCAAGGAAAGGAGTGATTAGCACTTTCCACAGCCCATGTGAGCAGGGCACATGAACATCCTCCTGCAGCACATCCTAATGAACCTTGGCAATGGAATTGATCACAAGCTCTTTTTTCTCCCCAGATCTCACGTTGCAGAGTCCATGAACTCCTCCAAGTTCCATCATCCCACCTCTCAGCACACAGAGGCCACACCATCACTCTCAAGGCACTGCTTGTGCCTGTGACAGAGTATCTCCCCTTTGGGCCATTCCAGAGCAAGGTGTAACCCAGAACAGGGCAAAGCCGTGCAGTGGATTAAGCAAAACACAGTCAGGTGCTTCTTGGAGCTCAATGTGCATAAACACTTTCCTGCCTTTAGCTCCTGCAAATCGATGTGAAAAAACTTTCCCAGCACTTCACAGCACATTTCTTGGCCGTTTAAGGCTCCTGTGAGCCCCTGCAAGTTGCCTGAGCCGTGGGAGCACTGTGGAGATTTCCAGCTCCGAATAATCTGTGCCCCCTGTGCCCCCTCAGCCACCAGTGCTCAGCCCCTCAGCCTCAGCAGGGTGATGCCAGCCGTGTTAGCAGGGAGCTGGCACTCACAGGGCCAGTGAGAGGGCACCTGGCACCTGGGCACCTCACAGGGAGGGGCACAAACTTCCCCATCCTGGTCCCAGTGCCACGCCAGGCGCCTCTGCCTGGCACTGTGTCCTGACAACTGCTCTGCCACCTCTCAAGGTGCAGTTCCACACGGAGCTGCACTGAAAACTCAGAGCAGCAGAGAAACCTCAGCAGGTTCCAGCAGCTCCCACAGTCACAGGATGTTCTGCCTTGGAAGGGACTCACCAGGATCACCGAGTTCAGTGTTTAACTGAACAGTCCATGTAGGGATCAAACCACAGCCTTGGGGTTCATCTGCATTACAGACTAATTTCATACCTATCTTGTGTAGCACGAGGTACTTGAAATGTTTACAACTTTGGCCCTGAGAAACTGAAAATAGTGTCTTTTATCCCTTCCCAAATCCCTCTGTCCTTTGGATCAAATCAGAAATTCAGTGTAATGAATACAAAGAGTATCAGTGACAACCCAGAATCCAAAACCTGTGTTTGATAAACTCTAACACAGAGCAGAATAAAGTTTAAAATAGACTTCAAGTCCTCATAATTAAGAAATTCATGCCAGTCCCCTCTTTGAACATGAAAAGCCAAAGGCACACTCCACTTTTAATTCATTCCACTAGTTACAAACAATACAGATGCTTCAGAGCAGGGAATTACATTCTTTCCCTCCAAGCACAGCAATAGGAATGAACAATGGGCTGTGACTATGATGGAACACCAGCCTTTACAGCTAAATTCCAGCCCTCTCCTGCACAGCCTCCCTCCGTGGTGCCACTGCACACCCAAGGACTACAGAGCTCTCTGGAAAGTAATTAATCTTCTTACTTCTCCCAGGCTTTCATCTGCCAAACTCTTATGAAAATTCCTTGTGCCTCTTGCTTCTGTAGTAGCTACTCCTGAGTGATCTGCACGTGGAGCATTAATGATGGGCAAAATGCTGCAAGTTTAAGGCTTCTGAAGATTTCCTTATGAAGTCAGTCTGTGTCCTGCAGCCCTGCCAGGCTGTCCCTCTGTGCTCCTGGGCAACGCAGGGACGTTTCTGTGTCTGCAGGACAGGCTCACACCTCATGCTCTGCAGAGCTGCAGCTGCTCAAGAGAGGGGCCCAAACTGCCCCCCCATGGAGCAGGGGTGCTCTTTGGTGGACTTGGTGCCTCCTCTTCCTTCCCTCTGCCTTCTGATCCACAGCCAGGGATCAAACCTGGCAGAATGAAAACTCAGCTGTTGGAGTTTGCAGTGACTTCCCTTTGCAGATCATCCTCATTAATTGCTGAGAGTGGACCAAACAAAAGCCGTTTGCCAGCTGGACAACGTGGCAATCAGCAGCAGTGGCCAAACAGGTCTCAGATTCAAACAAAACAAAGCCCCAGATGAACCAAACCCCATCAGCACCCAGATGAAAATCTGTTCCGCCACATCTGGAGTTGATTTATGGTCCCTCAGTGATTTTATCAGAACTGAAAGAGGGATCTCTGAGATTTGCACATGTCTCTGTTCCACCCTGAAATGTGCAGGCCTTGCACGGCTTTTAGGAAGAAGGGACAGGTAAGGAGTGAAAAAAATCCTAATTTTATTTGGTGGCTCTCTCTCCATCCAACTGCACTGATCAGACAGACAAATGAAGAGGGATAGTGGCTTCCCCAGGAGCCATTTGTTAGACATCTTCCCAAATCAATGCCTGACACAACTGAGTATCTTTGTGCAAAAGAATTTTATTTGTCATGTTGGGCAGAAGCAGCAGTTAATAATTCACTCCTCAGTTCCATAAAGCTCTGTCTCTATCTTTCACACAACCTTGCAGCTTCACAGGCTGTTGTTAAGAGGAGCTTAAAATAGTCTGTTATCAGTGCTGACCGTCGCTGTTATAGCTCCAGCAGATGCACGATCTGTGATCGTTCTGACAAGGAAACAAAATAAACAACGCAGTAACTTTGCAAAGGACGTGAAAGCATCCCCAGCAACGGCACTCACTGCACAGCTCAGAGGAGGAGACACGGCAGGGAAGGGCAAAGCAGCACCACAGCTGCTGCTCCAACCCTGCTGTCAGAGCCACAGAGCCATGGAGGGGCTTGGGTGGGACAGGACCTTAAAGCCCATCCAGTGCCATCCCTTGCCATGGGCAGGGACACCTCCCACCAGCCCAGGCTGCTCCAAGCCCTGCCCAGCGTGGTCTGGAACTCATTTCTAAGTCAGGTTTGGATTTTCTGTTTTCCCATCTTTGGCTGCTGCCACATATTCCTCTGGTTTGAACAGTCAGACCTGGAATTGGTCTGATTTGAGTGCCCAGGGAATTCCCCCAAGTGCCCAGGCTGAGATTTCTACAGTGCTCCCCACAGAGACCTCAAAAGCACAGAATAAAAATACCAAGTAAGAGAACTAGTTCAGAATTGGCACCTCCTGAGTCAAACACACTGTTCTCAATTCTGCAGGGTCAGGACCCTTCCCATCTTCAATCCCAAATCTGTCAGACCTGGTTTAGTTCAGCTTCCTGATTGCCAAGCTCAGAACCAAACAAAATCTGTGTTAGTGCCACAAAGCTGGACTCTGCTCAGGTAGTTTTTCAGTGTTTTTGCCAAAGAATTCAGGCCAAAGTGGGGGTTTTATTTCACAGCTGGGAATATTAAACTCATAACACCAGGGCTGGTAATGGAATCACTCAGTGCTGGTTACAGCAACACTCCTCGTGCACATGACAAATCTGATGTTTGCCACTCAGCTGATTAATGCCACACACACAGTTCAGAGAGTTTTCTGTGGGATTTTTTTAGGACAACATATGGATTTTGCTCCCAACTCCCATCTGGCTGCACATCCTGTGGTTTAAAGGAAGAGGAGAGGACTGAGATGATCACTTTGGGTTGTTTGGCTGTTTCCTCAGTGTTCCTCTGCCACATTCTTTAGTGTGTAAACAGAAGCTGCTCCTTGCTGGCCCCGTGCAGACAATGCTGCAGGTACAGCCCCTGCCCAGCTCACTGGGGAGCTCCTGCTCTGCTCCAGGTCCAGTGGCACTGCAGTGCCTCCTCAGCCCTCCTCTCCTGCTGGACACCCCCATGGGAGAGGTCAGGCTGGAAACCAAGAGGGCAAGAAAATGGGGAAAAGACATCCCTGATCTCCACAAAAATCAAACTAAGCACTTCTTTATTCCTATTAGTTTGTAAGAATATCAGTTAAACTCTAAACACTGGGAACAATCTGAAGGCAGCACAAACAAGCCTGGACAGAGGGTTAATGAGAACTGGCAGCAGCACTCCAAAAAAAGAGGCTTCTCTAGATTTAAAGCTTTGCAAAATTGTAAATAACCAGAGAAGGAGATTTTAACATCACAATTCTGAGAACTCCTGGCAAACAGAGGGGACTGTGATTAAGACAGAAATTAAAAAAGAATAGGTTGGCAACTTTTATCCTTATCATAAATGAGATGTTGTCACTCAAAGGGATTTTAAAATGTTTCATGTTCCACACTCTTCAGCTACAAGACAGTGAGGACTCCCCCTTTTTGCTCTTAAAGGGTGAAGGAAATCAACTCCAATGTTATTTTTACATCTCTGTGCTATAAACTCTCTGCCTGGGTCTGGGTTAACAGTGTCACAGCAGCTGCCTGGCCCTGTGCAGGCGTCTGCTCCCCCAGTGCCTAAATCAGGTGTTTCTGAAGTGAAAATGGCACACGATTTCTGGGCTTGGGAATTAGCAGGAAATTAGCCCTGGGAGAAGATAGAGGAAAATGCCACCAATTTGTCAGATTAACTATAATTTCCATCTATTATAATAAACTCTTTGTTACAGAAACACTTTGTATCTTGGCAATCAGCAATTCCTTGTACTGATCCCTGCAGTGATTCCCAATGAGCTCCAGGGGAGCAGCAGCAGCAGCAGCAGCAACAGCCACCGGGATGTTCTGAGGAGACCTTGGCACTGCTTGGCCATCCCTGGAGACAGCTCTGGGTGACAAATAACCACCTGCAGGCACAGCTCTGGGTGACCATAACCAGCTTTGGGGGACCCATAACCAGCTCTGGGTGACCATAACCAGCTCTGGGGGACCCATAACCAGCTCTGGGGGACGATAACCAGCTCTGGGGGACCCATAACCAGCTCTGGGGGACGATAACCAGCTTTGGGGGACCCATAACCAGCTCTTGGGGACCATAACCAGCTCTGGGGGACCCATAACCAGCTCTGGGGGACCATAACCAGCTCTGGGGGACCCATAACCAGCTCTGGGGGACCATAACCAGCTCTGGGGGACCATAACCAGCCTGCAGAGAACACCCAGGCCAGCTCTGTGCAAACCTCCCTCTCATTACATAAAAGCTTTTAATGCATTTGCAGCTGACCCAAAGCTGCCCACGGAGATTGGCCCTGAACAACAGGAATGGATTTGGATTTCCCAGCAGCAGGAACCTCAGGGCTTGGGGCTGAGCACAGGCTTAATGCCTGAAAACAGGGCTGGGCTCACTGACTTGTGAGCCTGGGACAGAATTCAGCATCCTCCCATCTACAGTGAAACTCAGCACTGAAAATGTACATAATATTCTCCTCAGTACCTTGGTCAGATATACATTCACTCATACAAATATATATATTTATATAAAAATTGTATTCATAGTAGTGTAACTATTAAATATATTTATATATAAAAAATCCTTGGATGTGTTTTGGGGGGAGGGTGTCTCTCATTTGGCTGTATTTAACCTTCAGCCTGTGGCTTTATCTCCTTTGCAAGAAACAAGAACTAACTGCAGCCCCAGGTGTGGGAAGTCAGAATTGGCTTGAAAAGGTCTCTGGGCTCCACTCAGGGTCAACAAGGGAAATCCTTCAGTTAGAGGAGCCTGACCTGGACTCTCTGAAGGTTCCTTCTCCTTTTAAAAACCAGATCTCAGAATGTGGCTCAGAGTCCTCAGCCTGAGCTCTGAGAAGCAGCTCCACAGCACCAGGTTCTGCAGGAGACAAGTGGAGAAGGTTTCCCATTATTTCTTTTCCCCCTGCCAGACAAATCCAGTGCTGAGGGAATGCTGAGCCCTCCTGCCTGCTCTCCAGCCCATCCGTGCCATGGCAGCACAGGGAGCTCCCCAAGCTCAGAGCAGGAATTTCTGTGTGTCCAACCTGCTGCAGCCCCAGCTCTGCGACTGCCCTGCCCTGCCCCTGAGACAGGACTCGTGGCAACACTGCCCTGGCACAGCTGAAACACTGACAACAAGAGTTCCAGCACTGAGGGAGGAAAGAGACGATAATCCCACTAGACAAAGATCCAGTTTTCCTTAAATTACAATATAAAGCACAAGCAGGCTTAGAGAATTCCCTTATTAGCTTTGAAAAACTACTGGGCATTAAAAAGCCCCCAGAATGTATTTCCTTTTTTCAGTCCAGCAAAGAAACCAACCCAAGCTCCGCCATTTGTTCATTTACAGCAAATATTAACACGGAGCCCAATTTTCTGCCTGACACAATCACTTTAATTTTTACCAAGACGAATGTTTTGAACAGCAATGAATAATTAAATCATTTTCTCCTCCAAAAGAAGCCTCCTGGTCTCATCGTGGGGTTTCAGCGTTCTGTAAATCATCTAATGATTTTCTGCTTGTTTAAATATTGCCTCCCCACAGCAACCTGATTGGCCAAGGTGAAATACACATATGGAGGGACTTCAGGAGGGACCAAGTTCCTAAATCATCCACAGCTTTCCTGCTCCCAGGAATGTTCCTCAGCCTGGGAAATAGGGCAGGCTGAGGCACAGGCAGCAGGGCCAGAGTCCTGGCTGGGATGCTCCTTGTTCACTTCAGAACAAATCACCTGCTACAAAAAGAGGAAGGAATTTCAACCCCAACGGCAGCATTTCAAGTGACCTCTTCAGTCCCTGTAAAGAAAAACCTCTCCGTTTGCTGCAGACACTCTCCCTTCCAAGAGGGGGAAGAAGCTTTTCCTGAGGTCCATCCCAACCCTCCTGGCACAGCTCCAGGTCCTGCCCCACACTGACCTTTCTTTTGCACCTTGAGTCCCACACAGACAAACTGAGGCTCCCACGGCACGTGAATCTCTCATTTCCCTTTGCACTGGTGGGAACAGGGACACAGAACAGGGACACAGAACGGGGACACAGGACGGGGACACAGAATAGGGACACAGAATAGGGACACAGAACAGGGACACAGGACAGAGACACAGAACAGGGACACAGGACAGGGACACAGGACAGGGACACAGGACAGGGACAGGACAGGGACACAGGACAGGGACACAGGACAGGGACACAGGACAGGGACACAGAATAGGGACACAGGACGGGGACACAGGACAGGGACACAGGACAGGGACACAGGACAGGGACACAGAATAGGGACACAGGACAGGGACACAGGACAGGGACACAGGACAGGGACACAGAACGGGGACACAGGACAGGGACACAGGACAGGGACACAGATCAGAGACACAGGACAGGGACACAGAACAGGGACACAGAACAGGGACACAGGACAGGGACACAGGACAGGGACACAGGACAGGGACACAGATCAGAGACACAGGACAGGGACACAG